>CM023449.1:244477973-244745473 GCA_013339765.2 Haemaphysalis longicornis
TGCTACAGTTACAGTTACTCTGAGAAAGTAACGTCGTTAATTTTTTTGTTACTGTATAAAACTGAGTAATAGACCACAAACCAAAAGACGGAATTTGTTTCATGGAAACGTACCAATGCATTGCGATATACTCAAAACTGCACTTGGTGAAACCCTAGACAAAGGGAACCTAAAAGAGGGCGCACTCAAGCCCATCTCCAATAATCGTTGTGTAGCTTCATTTTGTTCTCTCACTTGTTTTGTTAGTGCATCCTTGGTGTCGTAAAATTTATTTACAAAAATCATTGTGACTTAGCATGAGTTGTTTCAAAAATTTGGCGTCGGTGAGCTCTCCTCTCTTCGGAGGTCTCATCCCCAATTTATTATTTTTCTTTTCGCTAAACTAAAAACGAATCAAAAGATTCAAGAAATTACCTTAGAGAACGACCTCTGTCCTTGTTCTTCTGCAAGATAAATAATGGCCTTAGCGACGTCCTGTTTGAACTGCGAGGGGAACCATCTTGTGGAAAGGTTCAAGGTAGGGAGGATAAGGGGAAGAAGGTGGTCTGAAAAAATGGAAAGCTTGGACTTGCACGAGTGTTGCTGTTGGATAATTCCTATAAAAAACAAAGTAAGTGTAATGGTATTTCCCGTTATAGTTGCTGTTTAAGTAAGTGACAATGTTGCAGTTACAAGTTCCTCTGCCTTAAAAGTAACTCTTTACAGTTAAAAGTTGCTTGAAAGAAGTAACCAGCTACCAATAACGCGTTACTAATAATTAGTTACTGCCCAAGACCGGCTGAGAGCAGGTATCCGCTGTGATAGAGTATTTACACTCTCGCTTTAGGAGCGTTCTCGTGTTTTTCTGCGATCATTTGAAGCACTAAAAAAGCTAAGCTATCGCTGGAAGTAAGCGGCAATGTGTGGTTGGTTATACCCAGCTGGTACGCCACGCTCATTTCTTTTCGCTTCTCTCGCATTTCGTTTCACAGTGGTTCAACCGAATCATTCTTTCCTGTCTTTTGGTGGCCTGGAAAACAAACGACTGAAACGAGCGATATGCCAGCAGTATAATCAGTGCACACGACAGAGAGTGAAATCACACCCCTCTTCTACCTAGACCGAGAAAATGCCAATAAGGGCGGTATGATTATCCATTGTTTCATGTGGCGCAGGGACGCACCCGAAAAAGTACACCGCAGCAGACACCAAATATTTGACTAGTATCCGATAACGCTTCTCCGCTAGCACGAAAAGCAGCCTCTCTTGCATAAGTCTAAAACCTAATAATGTACGCCTGCCGACTGTAACGCCACGTGCAAAATAACTGCACGTGACACTGCGGGCATTAGGAGAGAAGCTAAAGTAAGTAAAAACTAAACTAACAACTAAAGTAAACGTAAAACGCGAACGCACTACCTCTTGAGCAAGCAAGCGCGTCTTAATTATAGGCAAACAAGCTGACGTTCACGTATGATGCGGCTTCGAGTACAAAAAATCTACGACAAGTTCTCGTTGCCGCAATATTTGTAACTGGCGCCTAGGACAACGGTAATCGTGGCAGCACAAGATTACGCAAGATTATTACGCAAGATGCGGAATAAGCCCCGGGCACAAATTCAAACGGAAATATAGCGAGAAGCCGAAAGTCAGTCATGGCAGGTGGCTCCTTTCAGCATTGAGGCTTGAATTGAAATAGTGAAGCGGGAGCGACGTCATATTAAAAAATGGCAGCATCTCCACTCCGTGGATAATGGCGAGGGCAACGTTACTAGAACAAGCTCAGTTTCGGAGCTCCGCATCCCCGCCAGCGGAGGAGGGTGGGCCGAACGGCGGTCGCGAGAACTAGCGGCGCTGCAGTGAAGTCTTGCGCTACGCTCGGCGCGTCGTCTGCTTCGGCGGCGTGCCACCGCTGCAGCCGACCGCGGCGGGCAGCCGCGCAGACGTGCCGCGGCAGCTTTCTAGTAGTGCTATTGCTAAACTTAAGCATTGATCATCTTTCCAGTCGACCAGCTTAAACGCCTTCGCCCTTCTAGTCGACGTTACGGCATCACATTTGTGCACTGTTTAATTGGGAATGCATTGGGTCGCCTGTATTCAAACGGTCGGCCTATATTTTAACAGTCTACATTGCGTTTAACTTCATGTGCGGCAGGTTCTAAGCCAATTACCCTTTTCAGCGTAGTTTTTATAACTACCCGCGCCGTCTTACCTCGACCAAAAGCTACCAAACGAGTTTGTGAAAGAATGCTTTTATAAGGGTTTTATCTCCACGCGGCAATATGACAGTTTTCCTGCATCTCGTCGGTGCGAGGTCCCATTATCCAGCTTCCGATGTAAAGTTCCTATGCTAAACTTTTATATCCACCGGGCTGGTCCCACCTCATCTCGCCTTTGTGCACTCTGTGTTGAATAGGAACATTAGATCACCAAAGATGAAAGTTCGCTTCACAGTTCTGACACTCAGTTCATCTGTGAAAAACGCACGCAAATTTTGTGAGTTCACATTACAGCTTGAATCCGCAATTTAAAGGTGCTCATGATACGCCTGAATTTATAACGATCTTCGACCGCCATTTTGATGTCTTTAACTTAAGAAATCCGTTCAGCTGGTCATACAAGACACCTCTCCGAAATGCGAATCAGGCTTCAATGAAAACTTTTTTTGAAAAGGCTGAATTGTACATAACATGACGCAAGGATGCACAAACAAAAAATAAGTGTTTGAGGGCCTCAAGAACACTGTATTTACAGGACTCCTTATATGTATGCACGGTGTCAGCACCTTTTGATGGGTTTGTGGCGACGGGGAGCTGCCGAATTCACTCACGCTCAAGATGTCTTAGTACCACATCGGAACATTTTTTGGTTGCGTAAAAAGGAAAGGGCGGCTAAAACAACAGATTACTACCGCCCAGAGGAACTGCACAATGCAGCGGTTTACAGAATTACATATGATCCGGACGCGATTACATATGAGCGAATACGCTTTCAGCCGCTCACGGTGTAAGGCATATTCGCTTGAAACGTTCCAGAAGAGAGGCGCACGGAAGAAGCAACAAACGGTACACGAATTTTTATTCACCCCAGCGTTTACATAACTTCGAAAGAAAAAACGTCACACACGATGAAAGAGTAACGAACTGCCTGATTTATTACAACGTAGGCTATAAGGCAACTTATACAAAATGCACGCACTTAAAAACCGAAAGAAATACGAAGACATACTAGCTAGCCAGCTACCTTCAATGCTGGTTCTGATCTGTCGTTTGCAGATTTTACGAAATAATAGTCTAGTCTGCTGTGTTCATACACCGTTGTGCGGGCAAGTTTTTCCGGTTGATTTCAGTCGGAATGGGCTGAACCTCGGTCTTGGATACGCGTAGGCAATCTTCTTCGACAAAACTTAAATGTTATTGTCGAATGCATCGCAGTTCAACAAATGAGGCTCCAACTCAGCAAGTAATATTTGTTCAAACAATACTGTCAACACTTCCACTATAGGCGCTCACTATTTGCATATAATGGCTGCATTAAACGTGTAGAACATTAACCTTTGCCTTAAACCGGTAGAACATGAAACCCCTTTTCCACGACGTGGTGCAATTTCAAGAAGTATTTCGATGGTGCCACGAGACCACCGTTTGTTTTCGCAGCAACGACTTCTGGCAGCTCAGTGGACATCAGTGTAGTGCAGTATTCATTGCGGGATGTGCCTCCATATACTTTCCGTGCCCCAAATACTGCTATATATGGCACTACTGCACTGCGGACAAGCGAAAGGTTTTTGTAAAAGTCGATCCGCTTGGTGTTAGAGTGATCATCATTACGTAGCAACAGCAATGATCTTCTTAACGAGGCGAAAGCTGTTGGCGACTCAACGAGGCTTACGTCAGCTGAGGGACAGATATGAGTCACAATATCACGAGAGGAGTTTCCAGTATCTGATGATGCAACTTCTGTTCTAATAAAAAGACGCTTGTAGGCAACTTTAAAGTGACACGCAATCGGGCTGTTGTTTTAGCCGCCCTTTCCTTTTTAGGCAACCAAAAAATGCTTCGATGTGGTATTGCGACATCTTGAGCGTGAGCGAATTCGGCCGCTCCCCGTCGCCACAAACCCATCAAAAGGTGCTGACACCGTGCATACATATAAGGAGTCCTGCAAATACAGTGTTCTTGAGGCCCTCAAACACTGATTTTTTTTGTACATCCCTGCGTCATGTTATGTACAATTCAGGCTTTTCAAAAAAAGTCTTCATTGAAGCCTGATTCGCCTTTCGGAGAGGTGTCTTGTGTGACCAGATGAACGGATTTCTTAAGACATCAAAATGGCGGTTCAAAGATCGTTATGAATTCAGGCGTACTATGAGCACCTTTAAATTGCGGATCCAACTTTAATGTGAACTCACAAAATTTGAGTCGTTTGTCGCCGATGACCTGAGTGTCAAACTGTGAAGCGAACTTTCATCTTTGCTGGATCTAATGTTCGTATGCACCACAGAGTGCACAAAGGCGAGATGAAGTGGGACCAGCCCGGTGGATATAAAAGTTTAGCATAGGAACTCTACATCGAAAGCTGGTTAACGGGACCTCGCACATACGAGATTCAGAAAAACTGTGGTATTGCCGCATGGACATAAAAGCACTTATAAAGGCACTGCTTCCACAAACTCGTTGGGTCGTTTTTGGTCGTGGCAAGACGGCGCAGTAGTTATAAAAACTACGCTGAAAAGGGTAATTGGCTTGGAAACTACCATACATGAAGTTAAACGCAATTAGACAGTAAAAATATAGGCCGACCGTCGATTCTTTGCTAGCCAATGACCTGCGCGTGCAGGTCAGTGCATACAGGCGACCCAACGCATTTCCACTTAAACAGTGCACAAATGCGGTGCGGTAACGTCGACTAGAAGGACGAAGACTCTTTAAGCTAGTCGACTGAAAAGATGATCGATGTTTAAGTTTAGCAATAGCACTACTAGAAAGCTGCCGCGGTACGTCTGCGCGGCGGCCCGACGCGTTCGGCTGCAGCGGCGGCCCGCCGCCTAAGCAGACGACGCGCCGAGAGCAGGGCAAGACTTGAATGCAGCGCCGCTAGTTCTCGCGACCGCCACGCAGACTGCCTCTCCGGCGGAGCTTTGAAACTGAGTTTATTCTAGTAACGTTGGGTGAGGGTGCGGAGCACGGAAACTCGAAATGACATCCAAATTGCGCGCCGAGTCACATCCAATTTGCGCCCCGACCGTCATTCTATTTGAGCCCTGAGTTGCACCTTGATTATCCCCTAAATGAAACTGCAACTCACGGCTCAAATCGAATATCGCTTGATTTTCGCTTGATGGTGGTGTGCGCACGGATGAACGCGGACGGACATTGGGAGGTCCTAAGGTACTCCGCACAGTTACAGGCGAGGGAGTAAGCCGTCTGACTTTCGGGTACGAACTCAAGGTCGTAGCCCAATGGGTAAGACGACTGACACTAACTCTGTCTGGACTACCAGACACAGGCTCGAGTCCTGGCGTGCCAGTGTGGTTTTTAAAAACGATAGTCTTTTTTTTTTACTCGGCCACTTTTCTTTATTACCAGTCTTCAACACACACTTACAACACAAAAATAACCACACTGCATTTGGTACAACAAACACCGACATTAACATACCAGCCGTGCTTCCGGCTAGGCTTTGTCATTTAATCATCGCTTTAGAGAAATTAACGGCTCTAGAAAACCCAACCAGTCTGGTACTGGCTGCTGCACTCTCAGCCCCTCAACGAACTGTGTGACACTCTCTCGCAGAAACTGCCGGGCCGGTCGGGCATCCACGTCACCATGGAGCCACGCCATGCGCGCCCTCCATATGCTGTGAAGGCCCAGGACCATTATTAAATCGTAGGGGACTCCTTCGTTATTCTCTGTAGGTAACTACCGTATACCATGCGGGGTAAGTGGGAAATCTTTGTGTAAAGTTCGCTGCATAACATCCCAAAAGTGAACCGCCATCCAGCAGTGTATAAAAACATGGTCCATGTTATCCGGTCGTTTAAAAATTGTACAGTCAGTACCCCACGGTGTATCTAACCCCTTTTCTTTTAACCACGTTTGCACAGTAAGTGTCCCCGAATGAAGTTTGAAAAAAAAACGACTTCACCCCCGGTTTTACAGCCATACGCTTAACTCTTTTCAGTACATCTTGGGCTACTTAAACCCAGAAATTTTGGTCTGTCTGTATGTCTGTCCGTCTGTTTGTCTCAGCCAACCGGCCAAACTTACCCAATGCCGGCGCAATAGTCTTATATAGTCACAGCTAAATCTACCCGTCTAAGTCCGGTGTAATGTTCATACCTGTCAACATTGTTGAAGAAGAGCAACATACGCAAATATAACAGAACAAGTTAATACAGAAGTGATGTTTGCAGTGTTCCTTTATAAGAAATCATACATGCTTGACTTTGGCGAAATGAAATACTTCAGCAACTCCAGAAAAAAAATTCACTTTGCCGTAGCCTGCTGTCGCCCGCGCCACTATAGCTTCTGGCGGCATTTTGAGGAATCAACCGGCAGCAGTTACGAAAGGTTCCACTAGCCGGCGCCCGCGCCACTATAGCTTCTTGCGGCATTTTAAGGAATCAACCGTCAACAGTTACGAAAGGTTCCACTAGATGGGTTCCACGTTCTGCTTGCAACGCACGCGGACTAGGGAAACGCGTTTCTATAAACGTTGAAGTAGGGCGCTGCGATTCACGCGTGTCTTCGCCGTAGGGCAGCGTTGGCATCGAGACACCCGGTTTGCAGCAGTGGAACGCGGGAAATTTAAAATGATTTAATCAAACCTTTGGCGTCTTTACCTTGGGACTAGCGCGACGCAAGAGGAACAACATTAGAGGTGAGCGGGAAAGCGAAGAGAGGCATTTACTTGGCAAAATTCAATAAAGACTATCGTCTTTTGACAACATTTGCGACGAAAGAAGCAGATACGCGGCCACTTTTTTGAGATTGTAAGTGCTATGCGCACGAACGCGGATGGACATTGTGCGGTCCTATGGTACTCCGCTCCTAAAAACAGTAGAAGTGTTTAAGGTTGCCAGTGCGTCGATAGGGGGTTGGGGTAAAATATAGGCGAGCGCGTAATGAGTGGAAAAGACCCTTCTGGATGCCCGGATAGATACGAGGCTGTAACAGCAGGCCGCGGTCAGGATTTTTGTCCGGTCAAGTTATTTGGGTTATGGCGCGGGTCGCTTCGGGTGGTGAGCCGCGGAGGGGGCACGTGTTTATTACGCAATAGACAGGCGCAATAGACAGGTGCGGTGTACTCCGAGGGTGACAAGTGTGGCGGTCTGGCAACTGAACTGCTTTTCCTTCAGAACGGAAAGCTTGGGGTTGGGTGAGGGGTCATAACAACGTACCGGCGGGCTGTATCAAGGGGTAGAGTGACCTCACCTTTCACGCATGTTTTGTTGCCATAAAGAAACCTTTGGTTATGCTTCACTTGACTTCTCGCGTTTTTTTAAAGCGCTGAAATTTTTCAGCAAAATATCACCACAAGATTTTAATTCAGGTCGGGGCCATGCAAAAAATGGCTTGCGAGGCATTAGTTTTTTATCTGCGCCAATTTTTGCTGAATAACCAACCTAATGAAACTAGCAACCACTTTGATTGCACATTTCCAATTGGGCACGTTCAGTAATAGATTTGTTCAATTCCCAATTATGCCAATTGTGTTAACCAGGCAAGAAGAAAATAAAGTTAGCTTAAACATCGAAGCTTTATCGCTGGTACGTTTTCTGTGACCTTCTCCATTAAGCGCGTTGTAAAGTGCCTTCTATTAAGTACCTTCTACTGGTACCTGCCCATTCGCTTCATTTTAATTCCAAACTATCGAAGCAAAACTGAAGAAAGACTTTCTACAGCAATAATGTGTTAGAGAAATTCGGAGACCGGGCGAGAGGCCAAGCGTAGCGCAAAGTGTGCCACCGAAGCCAATTCGGTTGTCAATTAATGTTAAGGTAGATTGCCGACAGTCTGCTAATATATATTGCATGATGAAAATAAAATCTAAAATTTTCGTCCTTCCAGCGAGGCAGCAACGTAATTTCGTTTTGACTGGCGCGAATATGACTTGGAAACATTTGATAAGGTATTTTCCCGTTTCGTTGAGGTAATAATATAAAGAAAACCTTCGAACATACGCAGAAAATTTAGTTGACTTCTTTCATACCTACACAGAATGTTTGAAATAAGAATGAAAATATACCTATTATAAAATAGTCACTGGATTCGCCCCGAAACGCAGCGAGAACACCGTGGGTGTAATATGAAGCTCTTGTTCGTTTTTTTTTCGATAAATAAATTTCAGGCACTTTGAAATCTCTCCGTTATACGTTCTTTATCGGTTAACTGTACACAGAAACCACTACAGTCATAGTTAAGAGCCTCCACTAGTTTCTAAAGCAAAAAAGAAACAGTGGAAAGAGCAAGGAATAAATAAGCGATTTTAGAGCTTGTCAGTAATCATCATTTCCACCTGCCCCTACTGGCGAAACAGTAAACTTCGCTTGAAGAGAGGAATCAAGAACTTCCGTCTAAGAAAGTAAGACGTGTAAGAACCAAACGACGTATAAATCACCTTTCTTGGTTTCCGCGTTTTGGAGATAAATCAAACATTCATTTATGTCAATGCTGTGAGACGAGAGCGTCGCAAATACGACTCGTGATCAAGGGAAATTCGTTTCCCCCGTAACGTACGCTGCCGCATTAGAAGCTGGTGGCCATTGTACTTGTTAAGATTAGCGTACAGCACAGTGCAAGCGACTAACAGTTCATCACCTTCACATGTTTGGTCCAGGTTGGACACTGGTGACAAAACGGCTGGGGTAAAACGGCCTTCATCACAGGTGTACCAGTCAACGGTGGTCATGGTCGCAAAGTTTTAGGAGTCGACATTCAACGCAGAAATGTTGAAGAGAACGGTGAATGAATGGGTGCGAGTGTTTCGAAAAGGACGCGTAGAAACGAAGAGTATTCTGTGATCGGCCAGGACACACGTTTCTGCGACAAACAAAACAATCGGTGATATTGATGCAGCAACATGTGAAGACCCACATCGGAGCTGGCGCTCGTTAGCGCGAAAGTTGGCTCTGTCATTTGAAACTGTCCAAACGATGATAAAAAAACAATTGCAGTATCGGAAGGTGTACTTACCGGTATCTACTCCGGCGATGACTTTTTGGATGCGGTGAGCAGATGGTACAAAGAGTGCTTTTCGCGGATGGTATCTACTTCAAAAGTAGGAACGAAAGTACCATGCAAGAAACACACAGCCTGTTTGAAGATTCGCAAATATTATTTTGAAGTTTCTGCATTACCGAAAAAAGAGGTACCGTCCATACTTTCCGGTTGTATTCGGCAACTTAGTATAGAGAAATCAAAATATCATAATCTATGCTTATAGGTTGCCTCATTCAGTGTGACGGTGTCTGCGGGTATTCATTTTTGGCCATTCAGAGGTACACTGAAGTATTTTATTGTAGATCACTTAAAACTCCAGCCAACTTCCACGCAAGAGCAGCATCTTGTATAAAGAACGGTAGAGTTAACACGGGCTCGCGTAGATCATGTGCGATCGACGCCGCAGTGTCAGCCTTGATGTTCCCAGTTGTATCCCAGTGGGCAGAAATTGAGTGAAGGCGGGAGCATTCGTTTTATAGCGAGATAAGATATTTGTTCCCTTGAATGCCGCGCAAAAAATGCAGGGTAATATAAGGACGACCTTTTTAGGTTCCTCAGAGCGCGTGAGGGCAAACGACACTCGCGCTTAAATGAGTGAATGTTCGAAGCTAGGCACGACATTGGCATCTAGAAAGCAAGGTCTTTTCTACAGCAACCTTCATAAAACTGCACGTTCCGCCGGTCTGCTAACGTGGTTACCTCGGCGAATAAGATAATGAACATTGAAATAATAACAAAAAATGCACATTCCCGGGTAAAGAGGACTTGGCGCCTACAATACTTATGTGTACTTAAGACTTAAGTGTACCTTTTGAGTACTTAAGACTTAGTCAGGTATTCTGAGTCCTTCCTCCACTCGAGCCTGCAGTGGAGGAGGTCCTTGAAATCGATTTCCCCTTGCATAAGCATTGCGGAATCCTCCCCTCAGCCGAGCTGAGGGAGCAATGGAGTGGAGGAAGGATTCAGAATAAGGCCTTTAAGACTTAAGTGTGTACTTAAGTAGAAATACTATGTTTTCATGTCTGCTGCTGTTATATCTTACATGCCATTTCATTACATGCCATTTCTTTGTAACACAAGCCCTTAAAGCGTACGTAGTATAGCTATCGTGCGGAGTTAAACTAAACACTCAACTGCGCTTACATCTAAGTGAGCGGTTGAGTAGACGTGGCGCCCAAATGTATCGCTCGCGCGGCTTTTCGGTTAAACATGCGCTAGAAGTGCACTATCAGGTAATGAGAATAACGCACCCGAATTTTATTTGCCACTTGCGAAATCTCTTTTATTTGGGTGTCCACCTTGCGCCAGACAGTGAAATGAGGTAGTAAATACCACGGTACACACGCAGAAGTGTCCGCTGTGGAAAGAAGCCTCTCGCTTACCGTTTTACTAACGGGACATCGTATTCCGTAGTCTAACGATTGCAACAAGATACTAACGCTCTTTTTTCTTAGATTCTTGGGTAATATGCGTACCTAGTGCTCGTTTTGCTTTGCAAGTGTCACATATAAAATAAGGAATAAGCGTTGTATACTCACGTGGGTAGCGACGCTGAAAGTTGGGGGGCGATCCGTGCGGCGAAACCTGCAGGTCGAGAGAGAAAGATGTACACGCTTTGTCAAGATTTTCTAGGCCAATCTTAAGCCTTCCTGACCAGAAACATTCAAATAATGAGCCTTACCTCTAAATGCGAGAAAAAATATTTTGTGACAGTAACAAAGAAAGGTGTTTTCTCTAGCTTTCCGGCATAAAATGACAGCTTCGCTCGTGACGTAAGCTTGTACTATGAATTGTTTGTGGCATGCGCACTCTCGGCTTGGCCTGGAAAATTACGATAAAGACTGTACATACTTAATGCAGGCCAAGTTTAACAGTACGTGGAGAAACTCCTGAATTCAGCCTTTATTTGCTGAATGTGCAATGCGTTAAAACCGAATTACGGCCCATCATTTGAAGGCATACAGGATGAGAAAAAAACACGGCAAACGCCAGCCATATTCCATATGAAAGGTTCTACATACATTCATTATGATAGCCTTCTATCATTTCTGTATGGCAAACTACCCGGCGGCGTCATACCGTTATTGCAACACCATACAGGCCATGTACCATTAAGGCCACCGAGAGGCGTTTAATACCTGTTTACTGTTTGTACTTACTTTTATACCATGGGTCATAGAATACCTAAATTATTTTCACGGTGTGGAAATAATAAGGTATGCTTGTTAATGTAGTTCTCCACCTTATCACATGGATGAGTTTGAGGGCGCGTAGATGTTTTCAAGCCGTAGTTATCATGGCGAAAAAGAAATTGACGCGGCGAAATAAATCATTAAAAGAGGTCAGGCTGTACTGGGACCTGCGACCCTAAATTGTCGTTGAATTTGGTGAATTCCTTATTGCACAAGGATATTTTGCCCTGACCATTTCTTGTGTGTCTAAAAAAATGTGGAAGTCCTGAGGCTAAATCATCAAACTCTGTTTAAAACATAGAGACCTCAACTCAGCATACAGGGGCAAAAGGTGTCCAGGATAACGGGTCAAAGGCTTCCAGGGAATGGCCAACTATTTGGAGCTGCCATTTACAACTTTGCTGAAGACGCAGTGAAGCTTGAGGAATCAATGGTGTTACAAACACGGATTCTTCGTCTAACCGATATCCAGGACAGAAATAGAACAACGATAATGCAACCGGGTACGAACAGGAAGGATGGGTACAGCAAGAAGAGGAGGAAGAAGATAAACTTTATTTATCCCATTCGTTGTGAGCGTAATCACTCCAAATCACTGAGGGGTGTCCTTAGTCCAGGACTCCCTGGCTGTAGCCGACCTTCCGCGCCCTATTCACCAGCCGATGCTTGGAGCAGGGGTCAGAGCTGGTCATCAACGCCGCCCACTGTAAAGGGTTAGGGTCGGGATTGGGAGGGAGGTGTGGAGTGTTCTAGCACGCCAACACTATGTGGTATAGTGTTCCGGATGTGCATGGGGCAGAAGATGCACCCTAAAAATTCTTTCAGTAACTGAATCCTGCTTACATGTTTTGAAGGCGAATGCATGGCATACAATTGCGACAGGTACTACTTATTCACACGTCTACAAGTCGACACTGCAGCCACACTTCTTTACCGTCGTTAATTCCTCATATGCCACGTCAATCGACTTTTATCCATGTAAATCCACCTGTGTCCCCTTAATCTACCACCATCATCATCCATATTTACTATTCATCTACCCTAACACAAACTATTTCATAAAAACCCATCTTTATTCGACACAATCCATCATATTTTCCCTTCATGCACCTTAATCACACCTTACCTCCTCTCCCCTCCGACACTCCTCTCCTCTCCGAAGCTCCTCTCCTCTCCGGGATTGCGCAATGAATGGCAACACCTGCGTCTCCGCGCGCGATAATGCGAAGCAGCTTAGGGTTAGAGACGCGACGGTAGCCGCTGCAAACTCCGCTAGGGGTGCCACTGCAGCTCCGAGGTATAAATGCCGCGGGCGCGCGCGCGCTCCGCTCCCCACATTCTCCTCCCGCAACGCCGCCATCGAACTGAAAACTAATGGGAACTTGAGTTGACGCTATGGCTGCTTCGCATACTACTCAGGCTTCCCTTACGGGAAGATTGTGAAATTTTTTAACTGTGTATCGCTCTGATATGTTCCAACTGTGTCTGCGCGCTCTCCTGTATTATTGTTCTTTCGCGCTGTGTGTCGCTCAGATATGTACCAACTGTGTCTACGTGCCCTCCTGCCATCTTGTCTTATCGCGCTATTTATCGCTCAGCTATGTACCTACTGGCCCGCCTGCAATCCGTGTTATCAATTCTCTGGCAGGTTGCCGAGTTATCGGGTTGGTGACGCTCTCGGTTCCTGTTCTGAAGAACCGCGGTTTACATTCCACACTAACTCAAATGCGTTTTTTAATTTTATTTTCATAGCGGCGGACATTTTGGTACACTCGTGTTGAGGGCGTCAATTTTTGCGTTTCGTGATACACACAAAGCTCTCGCCCTGATAACAAAAACAGCAGAAGAGGTTGGAGCAAGAACGGCAGCACTCTGGTTGCAACCCCTACGCATATCGGACTAAAGTAAAGCACAATGGTCGAGCTGAAGGAAACGTCCGGGCGCCAGAAGGGGCACGCAGAGACGCATTTGGATGCACGATTTGAATTGCGGGGATAGCTTGGTGTACATTAGAAAACTAGAGCGACGAAATATGCGGTGTAACAGCAATGTTAAAGTTCTGTCCATTCGCAGTTTCGTTTATTCTGCTCAGCCTAGCCTGGTCTCAGCGTTCTTCCGACATATTCGTAGTTGACGTTCTTGACTTGCTGCGCAAAATGCTGCAGTGATGAACAAATATATACGCCAAGCACAATGGTCTACAGGTTGCATTCTCCTCTTGCTATTATGGCTTCACCGTCGTTAGACGTTATAAGGAACGCGATCACTGCGTCGCGTGTGTGGGCTCAATTGAGAGCTTTCGTGTACCGCTACAAGTTCGTGACAAAGAAAAAACTGGTGCTCTCATGTTTTGTTGTTCGTGCGCCTGTATTTGAAGCAGCGGTGGAGCAAAGAACAGCACCGACCAAAAGAACTACGTGGATCAACAGAGCGATGTTTGATGACAGTGCCCAATTGGCTGGGACAGCACGGAAGGAAGGATCCTGCTGGTACGAACAAAAGATGGCGCAGAGCAAAACTAAAAAAAAGAAGCAACCTAGAACTCTTGTCTTGAGAACACTGATGCGTCTGCTGCGTTTGACGTCAGTCCATGGAGCCGTTTTACTTAACTTGTGGATAGGCTGCGCGCTCTCCAACAAGTCTCATTTTAGAGTCGCAGTACGAGGTCGTACGTGCGTCCGAAACAGGGTATTTTTTGTTTCTTTAACTGTTTTTTTTTCTCGCATTAACGCAATACGTTATTTCTTAATCATTTACGCTCGTAAATATCCTGAGCTGTGACCTAAAGTTGGCGCCACGCCTGAAGCGTTCGGTTTCTGACGACGCGGGCGCTTTTTCGTCTGCTGATCGACTGGATGGTCAGAATTTAGATGAAGGCATGCTTAGCTTATGCCCCGGGAAAAAAATCCTATGGACGCGTGCTCAGATCTTGTGACCCTGATTACCCCGCAGAAATTTGACTACAGCGGCTTCAAATTGACCGATGAAACGGAAAGGTGGTCTTGGAAAAGGAGAGTAGAAGTGAGTGCTTGATCGCAGTTGTCAACATAAAGAGGCTACGAGCTCATTAAACCTGCATTTTCATTATTATTTGACGTGTGGTTACGACTAAGTCGCTGGTTCCAACATATCAAACAACCAGGCTGGTGAAATTGATGCTGTAACCTTACTTAGCTTGTTTATTGTGGAGTTGCATTAAAGACGCGGGAAAAGCAAGCAGCTTTAGGTGAAGCCATAGGTCTGTAACTAACGCTGAGGATAACTGGTTTTCTCTAGGTTAAGTTTCAAACCGAGTTCTTCGAACAAGAGCATGTATAATTTTGAGCGGACTGAACCAAATAGGGCAATGGAACTCCTCGCCTGCGGAATGCAAGGAGAGCAAGCATTCCAAAAACCCCGACGCTTGATGACACCACCTGACCTCAAGCGGTACATAGTTAATGCGTTGTGGACTTAAACTGGCAAACGCGTGTTAGAGGTATGCTTGGAGTTTATATAACTAGTTTGGGCATGCTTAGTTTAGAAGCAGGAATCGGGCGAGCAGGAAAAATGGATTTTATTAAATTGGCCTGTTCATGTGGCATGCAACAGTAGCGCCATCACTGCGACCTCCAGCGAAACCTGGTTCGTACGGTGCTACGGAACACATAGCGCTCACGCAGTGTGAATGAGGGTATGCACCGGCTTCGCGTTGGATCTAGGGGTTCATTTGAGCTCTACCGTCGTCGAGCGGTGTCCGCTGCGTACCGTAAAACAAGTTTGACGTTGCTTCGGCACTCCGGAAGGATTAACGTTAAGCCTAACGATAACGTTAGGGCTAAGAATAGCCTAACGTTATTGGCCGAGGGCGAATAGCCAAGTCGTAGTAAGATAAAGAAGAAAAAACACAGCTAGAAAAGTATGAATGATGATAATAAGGAACACTTCTGAAAGTGAATGCTAATGATTTCGCATTCGAAGCAGTGCCAGGTGTCATGGCTACTCTTTGGAATTTCGTATAATTAATTAGTCTATTCGCATGGTTTACTCGTGCTTTAGCCAAAACCCGGAAATGGCACCGAGATTTTCATAACTGGCGCTGTCGGCGAGACAATGTACGCTAGATACTAAGATACTACATTGTAATATCGGTACACGGAAGAAGTCGCTATAGAGCTTATTTCTAGCTAAGTCGGGCTTAGAAAAGTTATAGTTCTGAGGAAGCGAGTCTCTTTGGACGCGCGGGTGAGTGCCGCATCGATGAAGGCAATCGCGAAAAATAACTGTTTAAGCCATTCTCTTGCAAAAAGAAGAAAAAAAAAGAGCTTCTTTAAACCTTAACAAAAATTTTCAGAAATGCGGAATTCCTTCGAGCTAATGACGACCCGCTGGTATAACCCTAAGCTACAGACCAACTTTTCAACAAAAACTACTCCGAATTCTGACCAAAGGCCACTCATAGCGAGAAACGTGAAAGAAGCAACTCATAGCGAGACGTGGAGATCGAATCCACAAAAAATAGTCAAGAACAAGGACACCGCAGAATTCCGTTTACGTTTTTTTGTTTTCTTTCTCTCGGTCCATTCGTTCCGGCCGAGTGACGCTTTTCAGCGAACTTCATCATTGGAATTGCGGGGGGAAGCGTTAAAAAGAACTCAAATGGGCACTTCCTTAGACGACGACGCGGCACATATAGAACGACCAGACCCACAGAAGACGCCCGCCCTCGCATTGGGGCCCAACGAAAGAAAGTGGTGACGCTCGCCAATAATCGCCGAAAACTCAAGCGTCAAGGACCGTCCCCGCCGGACCAGTCGGAAGCATTGGGGCGTGGGTCGCGTGGTGCTGCGCTCCGAGCGTGTCTGGCGGACAGACCACTATAGAGGTCTGAATAATTCATTTCTTTCGACGTTGGCGCGGCGTCTTCGCTGCTGCTTCGCTACGGATTACCCTCAATTCGTGTGCTTTTGTTCTGTGTCACCTTCAGAGGTCTTTAAAGTCAACGGACCGAGCTTCGCTGCTGACTCGCGGATATTCAGCGGCGTCCTATCGCCCAGTTGCTAGGAACGTCAGTCAGCGACTCGGTGAAAGGCAATAAAAGGGAAAGAAATGGCCAAGCATGCCCTACGCCACTCTCGAAGCCGCAAGTGGGGCAGAAATTGAAGTAAAAGCGCGCACTTCATGAATCGAACAAAAAGGAAAACCACCTCGCGCCGGGTCAACCGAAACCTCGGGAATGCTGAACTACTACGCTCAAGTTTACGAAGGCAAAGTAAGACGAACTTGGGAAATGAATAATCGGGGCAGCCACATTTCGACTACGTGCGACAAAAATTTTGGCACTTCGGCGGGCGATGCGTCCTCCTCTTTATAGCTCGAACGAAAGAAAGAAGCGACTAGACCTTGAAGACTGGGGTTTTTCTTCCTTTATCAATGCGGCCACAGACTGGGCGCGAAATATCAGCAGCATAGAGTAAATGTAAGTATGCGCCAAGCAGGCCTAAAACGCACGCTCCAATCTCAGACGGCCCGCAAGACGTTATCTCAAATGTTTGCGCCTCTGCTGCGAGATCGCCAGGAGGAAGTTACTTTGTTTCTTTCGTTAGTTCTGGCAAAGGTGCTGCTGTTCCGAACTGCCTTGTCGAAACGAGTGTATGTTTCTTAACTTCGGCTAGAGAAGATTAAATGCCTAAAGCGGCGCCTACTCGCCTAAAGGAAGTAAAAGACGGACGGCTGTCGCGCCAAGCGAGCGGATTAAATGGGGTGGTTGCGGGGATGAGGGCGCGAAATTAAAAAAAAAAGGAATCCAAGAGCAATAAACTGCGGTGCGCATATTGTGTTATTCTGTACGCCACGAGACACAGAAAAAATTACGTAGCTAGATATTGGTTCCAGGTCAGGTTGTCACCGTACTCACAAAATTATCATTGTCTTTGTCACCAACGTTTCTATTAGAGAGAGATCGGCTAACAAGATAAATCTGCCCAATCTCGACTGAGATAACGTTGTTCGTCATCAAAGCATGGCCCCTAGTTTCCGTCATATAACCACCCCATTTTGGAGTGGTGCTTCAGGCGGGAACTTGTCAATGCTGTTGTTTGCAAACCGAGAGCTCCAGTGGCCAACTCTCGTACTGGTTCTAAAGATTGGCCGTGAAGCGCGCTGTTACACCTCGGGGGTGCGTACGGAACAACATTTGTCATCATTGTAAGCGTCGCGTTGACGTCAACACGAAACTGCCGGATAGGCCCAGACTGCCTCTTCTTTGCCAAGATCCGGTTGCACCGGAGCTTTCGCCGGTTTCGTCAAACAGACACGGGGTTCTCCCAAATTAATTATATTCGTCCTCAATTGAAACATAACTATAAGAAACATAACCATAGGAACCATAACCTACACATACGCACCTATGAGGATTGCCCCTAACACGATAAAACTCCTAATCTCAAATAATTTCAACACAGTTAAAAATACATATGCTAGTTTCTGTGTCAGATAAGTTGACGAATGGTATCGTACAAATGAATGAATGTAAAATAATGACGCACTTCTCGTCACTACTTGGAAAAGTCTGTTACCCACTTTGTTATTGTAACTAAGCCAACTGGCAATTTCCCCCAAATGGGAACAAATTTCCCCGTGTGAAGCTTCTGGATCCAATTTAAGCAACCGCGTCTTATTTATCCTATAGTGTACGTCATGAATCCTACCGGCCTTAATTGTCACTTGTTTAATGGTATACCGGTGCTCTGGGCTTGAGAGTAGAGCGGCAAGACGTGAAGGCGTTCGTCATTTGGCAAAGATGAGCCTAAAAACGTATGTAGTCGGCTAGAAAATCATGGACCTCCGGCTGCACGCTGAACATGCTGTGACCGCCGAGCAGTGCGTCTTGCTACGTGCTGCCCTGTCGGAGGGGGTGGGAACTATTTATTTATTTATTTATTTATTTATTTATTTATTTATTTTATTTATTTAATTTATTTATTTATATTATTTATTTATTTATTTATTATTTATTATTTATATTTATATTTATTTATTTATTATTTATTTATTTATTTATATTATTTATTTATTTATTTATTTAATTTATTTATTTATTTATTTATTTATTTATTTATTTATTTTTTATTTATTATTTATTTTTATTTATTTATTTATTTATTTATTTATTTATTTATTTATTTATTTATTTATTATTTATTCTTATTTATTTATTTATTTTATTTATTTTTTATTTCATTTATTTATTTATTTATTTTTTTTATTTATTTATTTATTTATTTATTTTTTATTTATTATTTATTTATTTATTTATTTATTTATTTGGTTACCCTCATGGCCCAAGGGCGTTAGAGAGGGGTGAGCAACAGCGTTTTGTAGCACCCACAGGAAAAAAAAAAGAAATGTCCGAAGCACAAGCAATGAAAACTACAGAAATCAACTACAGAGAAAACGAATGGATTTGTAGAAAGCGAACAAGCAAACAAATGACAAGAACTGAAAACTAACACTGCATGTGGTTACGAAAAGTGCTGAGTAGTTTCAGTCTTAAACAATAAACGGTATTGAATGGCTACAATAGAAGAGAGAAGGTGGCTCTAGTCGGCACATGTTCTCCGTAAAAGGGCCGCTGAAAGTGATTTCGTGCGGATAAAGGAATGGCAACTTTTTGCTGGTAATGACTGCGTGATGAGTTGTATTGTGGTTGGGAAAGAAATTATCTCATCATTGGTGAGTTGTGAAAGAATATTTAATGAAAAAGAAATGAAGTGGCGCCAGTTGCCTCCGGAGAATTAAAGGGACAGACAGTTAAACCGTACAACCAATCAATCACACGATGGAGACACAGGCATAGCGTACCCGCCTTTTTTAGCAATACCCGATTCTATCTGATATTGCAGATCATTGAATAGTCGCCAAAATTTTTTCGTATTCTCAATTGCTCATGATTGCATTCGGCTTCATTCCCCGAGCCATTCCCTGCAGCGCTGATTAAATTATATTGTGATATTTCTACGTAATAACCGCGAGAATAAGTATAGATTGCTGTATCGGTTGGTATCTAATAAAAAAACGCATATCAAAACTCTTAACTCATCTTGGACATGGACAACGTCCTTTCCCCCTGAAAACTTCAGTGACGGGGGATGGCAGCTCACAAGTGGAGGAGTTGCCGACATCTTTCATTTTGCCGAAAACAACAGTCTTCGGGAGTCATTAGCGAGTTTTAGCTGACCGTTTTTCACGGTCCGCTCCGCTCCGATAGCAAGCGGGAGCGCCATTGCGCAGGCTTGGAGCGCTTGGGCACAAACAGCATTGGTTCCGGTTGCGCTGAGCGGGCCGCCGATACCGGAGTGGACCATCGAAAACGGTCAGCTAAAACTGTGAATGTGATCCGGGATCTGGCGAGCCTATACACACTGCCACCCCCCCCCCCCCCCCCCCCCCCACCCCCCCGAAATATGCGAAAGCAGAGAACGATAAAGCGAGACTTGTGCACCAGCGATGCCTTCAGTGTATTTATTGTATTATTTTTTGGCAACTTCCTTTGAAAGCCCTGCGAGGCATATCCAGAGCCTTCTCCGTTTCTCATCCTGTACTGCCGACTGCAGTGGTTGTTAGTAACCAATGGAGACTGTGCCGATAATTGCGCAAAACATTGTGGAAGTCAGGCCTGGCGCCGCTGTGGCGACCATTGGTGCTAGCGCAGCTTCGATTAAGAGCGCAAGGATATTACTTTTGATGCTCTGACTAGTCTAATGGGCGCACAAGCAAGTTCCTGGCAGGCGCAGCGCTTTCCGCGCAACCAATTGCCCCCGCCACACCAGCGCTTTATCTTCAAAGTCCGTGGTGCAGGCAAGCACATTTTCCCCTCGTTATGTTTTTGTTATTCTTTATGTCGTTTTCCCCGATCACTTGACTTCCCTTTGTTGTCGCTAGTAAACTCAAACAGCCTGCGCGCAGCACTTTGTTATAAAAGCGCTTACGCGGCGCAATCGAATTGAGGCTTCTACCAAAGAATTATCTGAGGCATGATTTGTTAACGCTACGCAAGTTAGGCTACTTGGAAGGTTGAAAATCGGGTGTCATTGTAAGCAAGAAATTCACTCAAACTTGCAGGCGGCGCAAAGACAACTAAAAAATTCGAGTTCCAAAAGCATTCCTTGTAGCATTCACGTGCACGCGTGCTTACATATTTTGAAGGTGACAGCATTTATAGCTTCCCTTGGCGATGCTCATTAAAGGCTTTTTCCCTGCTACATCATGCTTGTGTCTCCTTCTGCGCTTTCGTTCCTTCGTCTTCTGGCGCAAAATACTTCGAAAGGCCCACTGGCGACACTTCACGTTACAGCTTCCCCACAATCACAGTTCTCCGTGCCTGGGGTGCACCTGTTACACTCACGCGCGGCCAAGTTCAAACATCCCGCGATATGACGTCAGTGCCTCGTAAAATAGACTCTTCTTCCGACGCCAGCGATTTGCTGATGGAAGCGTCCGTAGTAAGCCTCTCGGACCCGACGGTGGAGATCCTGATTCAATTCCCGTATGAAGTGAAATGCTTTTTTTACTCTTTACATCGGCGGCCATCTTCTGTAGAGGCAACAACACCAACGACGGCTGTTCACACACAGCCTAGAAGGGGCAAAGTTGGATCTCCAAGGGAATCGAACACACGCCTTCTGGAATACGAGTTGAGCCCAGATCCCCAACGCCGCTACGACACCATGGCTCTACCTGGCCATAGGTGGCTGTGCAAATATACCACCTGTGCGGGGGAACAACAAATAAGAGACGAGTATATTTTACTTCTGGCTACTGGAAATCAAGACAAGAAAAAACGAAAGCCATAATGCGCTTTGCGAGCAATTTCATCAAAAATTCTTAGTGCGGGCGTGATCCGTAACTACCACCGAAGGCGGAGATTCCACCTCTTTCGCGTTAAGCCCGTTCTACATGGAGCGAATTTCGCCTGCGAATCCGTTGGAACGAACATTCGCACTTGCGAAGTTCGCAATGCCTGGAACTGTCGTCTACATGGGGCCTGCGAACGCCGCGATTTTCGCATTTCAGATGCGCCTTGTTTGCAGACTGAATTAAGTTTGCCACCAGCAAAGGTTGTTGTGATTTTAACAAGGGTGGCTTTACTTTACTTTCTTGGCAAGTTGTTTCTGCCTGGTTTGCGGTAAATATAAGTATATTTGCGGTTTTATATAAGAATCACCAATTCTTTATCAATATACGCACACACTGCAGAGAAGACAAACGTTTTGGTGTGCCCGCGCTTTTGTCGCGCTCATACAAGCAACGCCATCTGGTTTCCAAGCATGCAAGTGGTGCCGAGCTGTGCTCCTATTGGCCGCAGGTCCGGCCCCTCTACGCCGCGCACGCCGCACGAGCGGCGTTTGCTCGACCGCTTCAAATGTTTGGCACTTTGCCGCAGCAACGAAAAAAGGCGCGCCGCATCAGCGAATTCGCAGGCGAAATTGCTCCATGTAGTACGGGCTTTATGGGCCACCCGGCGCTTCATGTGGGAATCAAAGAAGCAGGGTTGAAATCCGCGTGCCTCGCAAAACCTGTCTCGATTATTTCGGCTTCTGTTCAGGATACAGCGATCCCATCTGGAGCTTCAGACTGGTTCCCAGATGTGGTTCGTTGCAGCGGTCACGCAAAAACGCGATTAGACTGCGGCCCCGTGCCGACAGCACGGGACCAATTGCGGTCTTTCGTGCGTACATAGTAATTCATGAACACATAGCCCATGCGCGTTAATTCTCGCCTTCGTAACCAAATAAAAAATGGAACAGCCATCCTTTCCTACATAAACGCGTGGCCAACGATGTCGTTGGAAACAACGGCCGTCAGCGACCGAACATCAGGTACAGACTAACAGCGACAGACTACCTTCAACAGACTTTGCAGGTTATCATTAGAGCTAGGTTGCAAACGTCATTGAGAGTTTCCTGCAGGGAACACGACGGCCGTAGCGAGCATATCGCTTGTGAGTTGTCGTTCCTCTGCCGTTCCCTTTTTACCGCCAGGGCAGTCATTGAGCGATGGTCCGTTGTATACAAACATCCCCAGCTGTCATGGGTCTCAGCCGCCATTATCACCATGCTCAGGAGGCTAACGCCATTCGTACCCGTTTGCAAAATGCGCCATTCTTTTTAGTAAGACGAAATGCGATTTGGTTGGCCACAGATGTAAGTTCAGGAATTCTAGTCAGCGGTTTCCAATGCACCACTGAGATCTTTAGTGCAACTAAGTGGTAAACAGTGAACGCAACTATTGCTCAAAAGCATTTCTGAAGGGCTCAATCAGTGTTGCAAATTTTTAAGTGAGAATGCACTTCTTAAGCGAGCCTGAATCGTCCGCCGCCGTCGTCCGCATAGCAACAGCTGCGGGTGCGCGCGCTCCTCGTCTCCCCTAGCAACGGGGGGAGATGGGCGCGCGCTCCAAGGAGGTTGTGCGCGCTCCTCTACTCCTCCTCTCTCCGCTCAGTGACTGCGGGTGTTGGGCGCCTCCTCTCCACTTCGGGCGGGAGAGCTCTCGCACGCGTAGCGGGCGCTCCGCATTCCGACTCGTGAGGGCGCTCGTGTAGCCCTCGCCGTAACGGCGGGCGCTACTCTCCTCCTCCTCTCTCCGCTCAGTGACTGCGGGTGTTGGGCGCCTCCTCTCCACTTCGGGCGGGTTAGCTCTCGCTCGCGTAGCGGGCGCTCCGCATTCCGACGCGTGAGGGCGCTCGTGTAGCGGCCGCGTGGCGCGGGAGGGTATTAGTCGAGCGCGCGCCGTCGTCGAGAGCGGTCGCTGGTCCTGCATCTCGATAACGATGATGGCGGACCGGGCAACGGTACCAGCAATAACGAGTGAAATATCTTTCTTTGTAGTTGTGTGCGTGTGTGTAATCTCTCGACTACTCATTAAGATCACGATATCCACCGTAATCGCGCAATCAACAACCGTGCATTCGCACTTACACACTCTCCCCCTCAGGGAAGTGCGACGGAATTTTTTTGTTGAACTTACGTTTTTGTTTACCTTGGAAAGCTAAGAAACGTACTATGCTTCCGCTGCAAATGGGTTTTGCTTTTTATTTATGTGAAAACTGGCAAAATCTGAATTTGTTAGCTTCCGTTTCTGTTGTTACCAAAGGAATACACAGCCAACCAACAAGTGGTATTGAAGCAATCACAGTAGAGCAACAGCCCTCAAAAGGATGGAGTCAGCAACCAGGGTGTAAATCATACCATGGCGCGAAATTCAAATACCGTTTAGTGAGTGTTCAGGGCGAAATGCTTCCTTTATCTTGTTTGCTTCCGCATCAGCAGAACATTCGAAGGTAGTAAAGACAAGACCTGTACGCATTCTCTGGAAATCTATTTACAAATGCATAACGCTGATAGTAAATTTCCACAACACCCACGGTCGGGACGAAGTGCGCGCACCAGTGTCAAAGGAAGAGAGAAGATTAAAAAGCCAGTGCCCTCCACTATCAATGGCTTCTCTTTTGTTTCCTTGCGTTGTCGACGGCTACTGTATTAAAGGTAGATAGCGACGGAGTGCTTGAAGGAAACGACATAAGTCTTTCCCCCTCTTCCATAATTCTGCTTCAAAACATTGATTACGTTACGGACGGCAAGAATAGGGGTAAGCAGGTAACTTGGAACAGCTTGCAGAAGAAATGACATCACGGCAAAGCAAACAGGGCGAATTCTGGTAAGGCTCGGATGACGGCATTGAGCCTACATAGATGCTTTTCCGACGTGTCTTACATGAATCCGTACATACGAATGAGCATGAGGCGGCTGTTGCACTTGGAATAAAAGTGTTTTCACAAAGGAAGCCTTTCCCTCCACAGATCGGTGAGCACTTGTTCCTCGCGCGTACTACGACGATGCTTCCCCTTCGGCTTTCACCACCTGGCTGTTGCCACAGCTCTCCTGTGGCCGTCCGAAACTGTCAGGAAAATTACCAAGCCCGATCCTTGCTACAGGGGTGCAGGTCGGGGACCTAGGGTCTTAGAATCAGGCGAGGTAAAAAAATCTCCGAAACGCATTTTAGCCCGCCTTTTTTTAATTTATATTCACAGCCAACTCGTGCCACTGCCTCTCCCACCACTTCATAGGTGCGTTCCCGGTCCCGAATGTCATAACGAAAAAAAAAAAAACATGCTCCTCCAGAACGTTAAAAGGATAACGCACTATACAAGGGAATTTTAGATGGTTTCTTTCCTACAGTGTTTTTTTTTTTATTTGAAATCAAAGACACATTCACTCTTTTGTACCACACGGAGAGCTATCATCAAAATAAGGAATGCCTAATGCAGGAAATCGACAAAAGCGAAAAGAAATCGATGGCGCCTTAATACGTACCTTATGCCGAGAGAATATTTGAACGCTACGTGAGGTGGTCAAACGTTCCCATACGAAAGTTTTCTGTTTTTGGTTTTGTAAGCAATGATATATTCGCATTAGCTTCGAAAACTATGTATTCGAAATGTTTCGAAGATTCGAACGGGTTCGAATAATCGGCTATTATAGAATATTTGGGTTGATTTGTTTAAGGGTGGACGCATCTTTCAAGTTCGTAAAAGGACCACAGCATCGTTTTCTTAAAAGCTGCATATTCGGCTACTATATTTTCTATCCTGTGCAATTTTGCAAAGTTTCTCAGCCGAAAACCGTCGCAAAGTGGCACAATGTCAGTGCAAATGGGCGGTGACAAAATTACAGCGCAAATAGTGGAAAAAACTGCAATTTTTGGAGCGCTGTATCTCTGCAATGGTGCCACCGATCGCGGCCATTTTGGTACCATTGGATTGGCCGAGCGACCCTCTTTCCGGTCCTCCCGTCTCTTTTATCTACGTTCATTTACAGGCTCACGAATGGCAGAAAAATAAAGGCGCACAAACGAAGTGAGACATAGATGCTGAAGCGCGGTTGGCCTTTCTGTCGGCGCGCATTGAAACGACCCTCCTGATTGGGCGTCGCTGCGGCATTTCAATATGGCGGCCACCTGAACTGCGTAATGCGCGTTTCTGAGTTCGTTTGCACCGCTTCGCTCGACCAAGTTTCTGTTCAATCATTTTATCTGCTGTGGTATTCAACAAAGACATTATCGCGATGGAACGCGTGAGATCACAAGCCATATTACGGGAAGTTGCGTGGCTCGAAAGGCGGATCGGTCATCCAACGCTTTTCGTGGTGCGCGTGGCTTTACTCTGGAGGGGGAAACGCAGTGCGCGCGCTTTAGATAGCGGTTCGCGCATTCAACTTTTCGCCTTTCCGCCTTATTTGCGATGCTTATACGCTTAGTTATTGCTAACCTTGACATTATGCTCGCTAGCCTTGGCAAAGAAACGGGCGACGCGTGAAAAGCTTCGGCCCGCACGGCGTAGCTGCTGCGCGTTGGAGCATCGCCTGACTACGCAACCTAATACGATTGAACGCCAGTAGTATCTTGATAGCGACCTGACGGGCCATGTCAGGGGTAAACAAAGTATGACATGTTGTGGTGTAGGAGCGCCGCCATGCGAGTGAGTCATATCGCTTTCTTGCGCAACGTTTCCCGTGCACTTCGAATAATCATGCAAACAGGTCTGAGTTAGAAATAAGAACGTGTTGACAGCGTTAAAAATGTAACTTACAGTCGTTGAATTTAACAAATTGATTTCTTTAGTAAAATTATTAATATCAATGTATACATCTATACGTTAGTGCATATTGGATGGCCTGAATTTTAAGAGTACCAAAAAATGTCCATGTATTGAAAATGTGGTTATGCAGAATATTACACCAAGCTTCGAAATAGCTCATTTCTACCCTTTTGGTATGTAAACGTTTGGCAATGAACGCCTGCACGTAAGCTGCTGCTCCAGGCAACGATATAAAGCATAAAGTAAGTCAAAGCTCAACTTTTAAATTTAAGTAAAAAAAAAGAGGGCTTAATTCGTTGCCATGATCACTGCAGAGGGAAGTTTTGGAGTGAAATACAAGCAACCAGCTAACCGACTTTGCATTGAAAGCCATCTGCCCCCCATGGTCCGCAAACTGGGCGGTGGACTCTTCACAGAGAAGCTGAAATTGATGTTTTATGGAAAGAAAAAGGCTGCAAAAGGCACTCCAATTTCAAGGCAAGGCATTCCAGAAGCCCCGTGTAAAAAACAAAAACACGAAAGGCTACAACCCTAGCGACTTTTGATGAACGAAATCTACTATTTCTCAACTCCGGAATGCGTTTTTTCAAAATAGTTTTTTTCCACCTACGTCTCTTTTTAGTGATTTCTTCGTGACCTGTAGGTCTAGTTTTGATTTCGTTGTTTGCGTTACATTTCTTGATGAACAGTTCAGGTTGTGACACTCTTGGTTTTTCAGGTTTACGTTTTGTGAATTTTTTATTCAAATAGTCATTCATTGTCTAAATGCCTGTTGTTCATCCACCTCTAAAAAACTCAAAAAACTGCAACAAATTATGTTCTAATAAAAAATCTAAGACTGTCACGACCTCGTTCATTCATTTGGGAATGCAAAGTACTTTGAACAAGTTTTCTATCATGTTTTATAGGCCGCTCAAGCTCGGTACAAGGTGGACAGAAAGGAAATTTTTTAAATAAAAAGTTTTCAGAATATCACTTTGAAATTTTTATAGTGTTATCACAAAAGCATTTCCAGTTGCTGTGACGATTTCCATCAATATTCCCAAAGAATTTAAAAGGTTGATTTCGAAAGCTACATTCCCCCTTAATTATGCTATATTCCGTTCGATATTAGAAGCCAGATATTCGTATTCGATTTGTATTCGAAAAATTTGATATTCGCACACCCCTAGTTATAAGCATAATTTATATATAGCAGATGTCGATGACTATATTGACATGTGGTGATGTCTCGATGTTAGAACCATTTTACCGGCGAAAAGGCTTTTTTTCTGTAAAATAGTTCTAAGTCAACACCAACTAGCCCAACTTTTAGCCTTAACCATGGCACGATGTGGGGCGCTTATCTCGAGTTAAAAAAGAAAAGGGAAAATACAAAAATAATACACAGAAATAACGGAATAAAAGACGCTGAAAAGTGCTTCAATGTGGGCACTCGAAAAAAGAATAAGAGCTAAAAAACGCTACTCAAACAGGGAATGGCCTCAAAAAAAGCTAGCGTACAAGCAAACATACAAGAATATTGCGTCCTTTGATGTGTCCGTGTTTCGCGCTGTTGGATTGGCAATCATAATGGACACATTTTAATTGGATACCGAGGGTGTTGCTTTATGCTTCCCGCTGGTGTAAGGGTGATACGTTCACCACTCTTATTCTTACAGTCTTTTTTGATAGAAATAGAATTGCCCGAGTACCACAGAAACGTCTGCCTCCGACTGCCTCTTACACCCTTCCTTCCTGCTTCCTTCATCTCCCCCAGGCAATCTTCTTTTTCTCGTTTTAAGACGCTGGGTAGGGTCGGACGAAGTATAAGGGCGCCTGGACAAACGTCGCAATCTTCCTAGAGGGAATTGAGTACACGGAGACACCTTCGGCGCTTACGCCCCCTTGTGGAGGACGTCCAGGCCCTAATGAGAGCCTCGCCGGGAGCGAAGGGTGAGGGGCTACGTTTTTCTCCGTTCGCGCCTCGTGCGAGCTTCTTCACTGCGTGCTCTGGGGCAGTAACGTGCAGCAGTATCGACGCCCCCCGCACGGCCGACATTGTTAAGCACGCGATAGGGTCTAATTATTGTTGCGTCAGAAGACTGAGTTTAGACCTTTTTTTCTTAATATGCTGACGTTGCACCACTGACGATTCTAATGGCCCAAGTATTCAGGCTGCGATATTGACTCCGAAATAATTCGACGATGTGTATAAAGGTCAGGATACAGAACTTAATGTGGCTAGAACATCGCAGTTGATTACGTAAAGAAAACTCGACCTGGGGACAACAGGAACCAACAGTTCAGTGTCTCCTCAGAGATTTTCTGGTAACAAAAGCTGGAGAACATCAATACTGGCTTAGCGCGACTAGGTTATGCTTGGGGGATGGAGAGCGTCGTGAAGGAGAGATACTGCTTTTTTCTTCAGACCAACTGTGGTGCTTTGGCGTAAGTCAAAATTTCGTACGGTGAGTTGTTTCGAAGGGGAGTAACGTGCGTACATCCAGTACGCCCCTAGCAGAGAATGAGGGAACTTGGGGCCACGACTTCACAACGAGTGGGTGTCGATGAGTTGAATAAGGTTTCCAGAGAAACACCAACCACACGTCAGAGCTTCAGGAATGTTCTCACGCAGGTGTGCAGGATTTACCTTTTTAAGCACAACAGAGTAAACTAAAAAAATGCGAGGAAATCAATGCCTAAGCACAGACGACACTGCGTAACTACTACGCCTGGGTGACCACAGCAAAATGTTGTTACCTTCATACTTGGCTTAGGAACTGCTGCGCACTGTTCTCCTAGCGTTGGGAATTCATGCGGGTGAGCCCAAAAAGGTAATGTTTACTCTCTACAAACGTAGAAAGCACACGTTTTCCTGTACCTACAGAAGAATTTCGACCCAGCTTCTGACGTGCTTTGCGTGAGCTGCTGCCTCTGCGTTTCCATATGCTATCTTGAGAAGGAAGTCGGGTTTGTATTTTCCAGAGCGTCCTTTTTCCGGGTAACAGCCATGCGAGTGCACTAAATGAGTAGCCCGAACAGGTTTCTACACAGTGTAGGATTATGCAAAGCAGCCCACCTATTACGGCCACAATATTTTTCCAGAATGGCTCGGAAAATTAACTGAAAAGAAAGAGCGTTCCGATGTTTGTACAAGTGGAGGCTGAGTGACAAAAAATTTGCACGGTTCCAAGTTTCTGACAACGCAGTTGTCGTAATTGTATTGCCTCCAATGTTACCCTAATCCCTTTCATTCTTAATTCTTGCTTCGTAAACATGTTCGCCGTTGTACTTACTCAACGAATGAGTATCCTAAATTATGACTTATCCCCGAAGTGTACTTCAGACGGCCTGTGAAGGCAAAGTTCCGTCCGAGTGGGCGTACTACTTCGTTTAGAAGCTCCATTGTACGCTAAAAATGGTAACATTTTGGCGAAAGCAAAATTGTAATTCGGTCGTGTCAACGTCAAACTGCGGCTTTGGGGCATCGATTCGACACATGGAGATTTCGCTTCCGGGGATGCCATTGGTTAAACTGCGTAACGAGCTAAGATTTACTGCTAGAGCTCCCGTCCTCTCTATATGTGTCCCTA
Source organism: Haemaphysalis longicornis (assembly GCA_013339765.2). NCBI lineage: Eukaryota > Metazoa > Arthropoda > Arachnida > Ixodida > Ixodidae > Haemaphysalis > Haemaphysalis longicornis. The sequence goes on from CM023449.1 coordinate 244,507,579, forward strand.
AGCCTGGTTGCTTGCATCCATTTTTCTGTTTCTTTTTGTAGAATTGCTCTGAAAGACGTGCACGCCGGCATGCAAGTGCTTAAACATATTTCGATTCTGAAAAGGTCCCACCTGAAACGGCGCGGAAAATGAAGCATTTGATCAATTTATCCTCCAGTGATTGCATCTTTTTTTACCTTCACAGCACCAGAGTTAAAAGATCCTTAAAGATGTTTGGGGACAAATTGAGAGCTTACCTTCAAAATCACCACACAGCCTAAAAAACACAACAAGGAGAGGGAATTTGTTCCTATCTGAGTAAGCGAGAAATCTCGAATCTTGGAAAAAAACGTACTAATTCTTACACGCACGCGCGGGAGATTCTTTAGCTGCGAATAGCGCGTGTATGCGCAGCAAATTATTGTTAAAACGAAACAAGCAACATAGGTTTTTTTTGTTAAATTTAACAGTTCCTGTCACAATGAACTAATCAGATTAATTAACATGAATTAGTACAAAGAACGGTTGGGAATGGCTAACACCACATAAGCTATTACTCGCACACCACATAAGCTATTACTCGCAATGCAAACTCAAAACGAGCATAATGACAGACATACTGGGAGATCAAAAAAGAGGATGATTCGAAGGGCACAAGTGCTAATTATTTGTTGTTTTGTTTTTTCAGAAAGTCTGCGACAACACCCAGATTGGCTTAGCCTGTAATATTGCATGTCTTTGTTTATAGACGCTGCATCTGACCACACCACAGTGTCGGAGCTTGAAGCGTTTTGTTTTGCCTGCTCTGGGAACAACCACTAGAGCTGAAGGCCGACCGGCCCCAGGATGCGTAGTTTCTGGGCCAAAACAATTGGCTCCGAATGCATAGTATGAACGTATTCTAGGCTTTTTTGAGCAGTTTAAACTTATGGCACTCATGTCATTGGAATGTTTCAATGTCAGAAAGCCCCTTACAATTTACGATTTCATGCAGTATTCAGCTTGAAGTGGAGCCAAAAGAAGGTTGATATATATTGCCGCGACGATTGTTCATTAGCGATCTTTTTCCTCGCCCCACAGTTCCACCTTGACTTTCATATAATAGCATTTACTTCTGCGTTCCTGTAAATATTCAGGAATCTTCTGGCACGTTTTCTTTCTTTTTCGTAAGCGTATTTTTTTTGTGTAAAAAAATTATTCTACTTTATAATTAAGGCCTTGCATTTCCATGTGCACTGGCATTTTTATGTCGATATTAAATTTAACAAAACAACTAACACTTCAACTTTATTAAACCAGAAAAAGTACCAACGTATTGTTTGAGCGCGGGCTGTAATATTTTTTTTAAATTTTGGTGTTGGTGCCCTATAGCACGTCCCGAAAAAAAATGGCCGCGTATCTGCTCCTTTCGTTGCAAATGCAGTCAAAAGACGATAGTCTTTATAGGCTTTTGCGAAGTAAATGCCTCCCTTCGCTTTCCCGCTCACCTCTCATGTTGTTACTTTTGCGTCGCGCTCCTCCCAAGGTAAAGACGCCAAAGGTTTGCTTATATCATTTTAAATTTCCCGCGTTCCACTGCTATAAACCGGGTGTCTCGATGCGAACGCTGTCGTACGGCGAAGACGAGCGTTAATCGAGGCGCCCTACTTCAACGTTTATAATACCGCGTTTCCCTACTCCACGTGCGTTGCAAGCAGAACGTAGAACCTATCTAGTGGAACCTTGCGTAACTGTTGCCGGTTGATTTCTTAAAATGGCGCCAGAAGCTACAGTGGCGCGGGCGACAGCAGGCGACGGCGGAGGGAATTCTTTTTCTGCAGTTGATCAAGTATTTAATTTCGCAAAAGTCAAGCATGTTTAATTTATTATAAAGGAACACTGCAAATATCACTTCTGTATTGGTTTGTTGTCTCATATTTGCCTAATGTCTTGTTCTTCTTCAACAATGTTGACAAGTATGAACATTACACCGGACACAAAGGGGGTAGATTTAGCTGTGACTGTATAAGACTACTGCGCAGGCATTGTTTTGCTTTGGCCGGGAGGCTGAATCGAGTCACAGACAGACGGACAGACAGACATACAGACAGACCAAAATTTCTTGGTTTAACTAGCCCAAGAAAGACTATCGTCTTTAAAAACATTTGTGGCTACGCTACACTGTCTTGGCATCTGCTTGGCGCGCCCAGAGCTGCTTGCTAGGCTCGTCCAGGCGTAGTCGTTCATTACTTTCTCGTGCTGGGTATCATGGCTGAGGACGCCTCCTATTGGATGTCAGCGCTTCTCTTCGTCACCCTCCATTGTGCAATGAGCACCGGTTCGCCGGAGGACTCTGGGCGCGTGCGTTGAACGACACTAAACAAAGCCGATAGAAGGAGCGGAAAAATACTGGACACCAACCTTCATGGCGCCAGCCCAGCCGGAAACATCGGGCGAGAACAAGATTAGGGTCCGTAACGGAAACCGCATGACAGCCAGCGTTGGTTCCATTGTTTCGAGCGTAATCGAGGCACGCATGTCCGGCAGCTATACCCTGTTGTTTCAAAAACGTCTGGTTACCTCGTGCCTGCAAGCTGTCGCAGATAAGGCACCGTACGAATGTCGGCGGAACGAACTGGCGCGACCGCATTGTCGGGATGCAGCAGCGTTAACCACGTATGTACGCCCAGTTCGCGAATACTGTTCCTGCGCACGCGGCACATGGAAGCCCTGGGTTGTGCTTGTTGACTTACAAGTCGTTACGTATGCAGGTGCGAAGAATAGAAGCGTCAAGCACTAAAAAGAAAAATGGACGTTTTTCTTTTAGGGAACTTCTAGGAATGAATGAAATTATAGATATTACTGTTACCGAGGTGTTTATTACTGGTGAGTATACCGCAGTCGCTGGTCGAAGGGAACGCTCGGGATCCACAGACCACCGTAAGATAGTCGCAAAAGCCGCTGGTTGGCACTCGGCCGCAACATTGTACGCGCGCACATACAATTTGCCAGCCTTACTGTGACGTGCAAGCCTTCCCATGAAACTTAGTTCTTACTCTGGAGTGGGGTTTTCACTTTGATGACCATAAAGGTAACAACAACAGAACTTAGTATTACTAATGATGTTATCATTGCTATAATCGGTAGTATTATTACTATCACCATAGCCCAAACATCAGCGAGAAGAAGTTAGAAAACGGTGATTAGGGCTGACACCTAAAGGCGACGAGGTGCCTCGCAGTACAGAAAAAGCTGCAACTTTGGACGACCACCGAGATTGTCAAAGCCGTGATTGAAACGGACTTCAAGGCGGGCTTATCCTCCACTTTTGTTCGCGCACTTTCCCTACAATTACTTCGTCACAGTTTCCCATCAATTTGCACGCCTCCCAAGCTCTACTCAGCAGCCATTTGCAAGCTCGGCCTGTCAGCTTTAATTGCCGCCGGCGGTGTTCTTCGGCCAGCCCGACATGCGACGTCGTGTGCCATTAAGCGACGTTATATATTGAAGACCGGCATTGCAGTGGTCTCTTTAGCAAAAAAAAAAAAAAATCCTCCCGAGGCGGGTGCGCCATAAAGTACTGTCTGACAGGAAATTCACTGGAGTGAAAGAACGCACGCTTGACGAGCAAGTACAGCGTTTATTGAAGCGTAGTGGGCGCCGCGTGCTGCTATGGTCTCCGTGAGACCACTAGTTATGCAACCACAGGGTGGACCACACCCAATGTGGCCTGGGTTGGGGTCGGCCATTGATTGGCATCGCATTTCTAAGGTCATGTGGTTCTATATGTTCTTATTATCTCTTTTTCTGTGCGTGTGGTTTTAGTCACAGCTAGAGGCGGCCCCCTTGGTAAGCGCGAAGTGGCTGCAAGCGAGAGGGCCCTCATTTGTCGAGCGCCGAATGGTGATTCCTCAACGTGAGGCTGAACCGATCGTTAAGTGATGCATTTTTGCGATTGCAACTTCTTTCGCATTCAAAGCGCACTTTAAAATCACGCATTAAAAGTAGGGACACAGCCAGGATGAATTAAATTGCTCTGTCCTTGAAGGAGCTGCGCACAAGTAGCTTTCCGAACTCTCGTTCGGCCCCTCGCCTGCCCTGCTCTTCCAGGGCTAGTAGAACATTGCTGACTCTGCTGCATAAAAGAAGTGGAAGGCTTGGTTGACTGCAAGGCCTTCATTAAATGCGCCTGGAGAGCACACAGGTCCCAAATTGGTGTCCCATTTTACATAATTGCTCATGGCGTCCTTCCTCGAACCACTAGCACTTAATTATTCCTTCACTGAAGTTCCTTACCGAAATTTTTAGAACTGGCAGCCTTCTTATTTTTATTAGCGCGAGAGTGTTGCAGTTTTAGGTTCGTGATAGTGCGCACGCAGCTGGCGTCCGCAAGAGGTGTCGCAAGAGCCCTGTCCGGAAAGGACGGGACATCACTCACATGAACTAACGCGAGGGCTAATATTTGCTGAACATAAATTTTCTGGTCGTAATGAAAAAAAAAACAAGCAAGAGAGGGGAATCAAACCCAGGGACGCGTGGTGACGGGAAAGTGACTTAGCCGCTAATATACGACAACCCTAAGTAGAACATGGCGTTCGAGGTACTTAAAATGTTTTCTTAATTGCTATAGTATGCCCTTTGGCATAAGGTCCTACACGTACAAGTTGCCACCCGTTTCCCGGAGGAAGTCCAGAAGACAGCGGTGGTGGGGCCCCAACAGCCATCGCTGGAGATCGGGGGGTCTCCCAAGATGCAGGTCTGTTCCGCGAAGGTGTCGGGATCTCGCTGCGCTCAGTGAAGGGCACGTCCGTAACCATTAGTTGGTGTCGGCGTCTTCGGCAGGAGCCGTACAGAAGGGGAAGTTGTTGGTAAACGGGGCATGGTATCGCGGTGGCCACGCCGGGTTAGCGCAGGAAAGAGGGCCAACCCAACTCGAAGTCCACGGCGCAGGACCTCCTCCCAGCGAGCGATCCCACTGGAAAGGTATGTTCCACACGCTGGGATGAGAGCGCGTGTGGCGCGACGCAGATCTTCATTGAGTTGGTTTAAATGTTCATGTGGGTCAGTTGACAGCAAGGGCCGCGGTCGTGGAACCGACGTAAGATGAGAGGAACTATCCGCCGCAATATGAGCGGTGATAGCATTATGCCGGATCCACGACATTCAGAGAGGGCAGGGGTACGTATCCAGTAGCTGATGAATGTTTCTTGAGGCAGACGAGTTGGAGGCTACACGGCGCAAATCGCTTAGTTTACGAAAGCTGGCTATATAAGGAAAATAAAGCACAAAGAAATGTCGCGCCTTTCCAGTTTCATTTGAACGTATAGAAATGAAGCGCTGTGAACTGGTAAGGCGTCGTCTCACGGCCGATTCCCTATATGGCGGAAACTGCACTAAGCCGCGTATAGTTTGAGCTTGGCGTATGAAAATGCATCGTTTGATCGAGGTGATACCCCTAACGGCGCTATGAGGAGTCTTCATGGTTCGAAGCAGAATGGTTCCACACTTTGGCATTCTGATATGAAACGAACATGTCTAGGGACCTGCGGCAACGTTACAAAAATCGCAGTTAGGGATCTTTTTGGGGCCTCTTCATTACTACGCCTTGATTATATATAGCTTGCATGGACGTAACTGTAGCTGCCTTGTTGGTGCACGCGTGCGCGATGGAAGCTGTGAACTTATCTGCCCCTCTTATCCCGCACATCTCTACGAAATCTGTGAGCACTGCGCCAGAAATGTGGTGACGTCATGTGCAAGCCATACATAAGTTAGTTTTTCTACTGACAAGCATCTTTCTACAGACATTCAGCGTAGCTATCACCCCTTTTATAGCTTTCATGGAAGAATGCGGATTAATTGAATCGCCGCAGAATTAACACGAGGGAATCAAGAACAAAACAAAGAACAGGGGCGTAAGGTCGCGTAGAGAAAAAAAAACATTCCAATATCACGACTGCCATTCACTACAGTGTGCCTGTGTTACGGATTACCAGTCAGGGAGCGCTTCCGTGGCGTGGACCGAAATATGGTCGGGGCCATCTAGTTACCCACTTTTCTGAATGCCATCCGTTTTCTTTTCTTCCTGGGGCTTTCCGTTCGCCCTTTGGTTCCAAACGCACAATCTCCGATCGAAGGCCCGAAGAAGTCGCGCTTCCTTCACGCGCAGTAATCACGCCGGCCCGGATAATCAGTTTAGGCTCAGTCGCCACCCAGGCGAAGTTGCCAAGGCGGAAAAACAAGTGTACCCTTCCCTTTGTCCCGGCCGCCCTTTCTGTAGTTTTGTTTCCGCCAGCGGGCTACCTTTCGCCCAAGTGCGTAGGATTCCCTCGACTCGTAACAATGGTATCCCTCCAATGCAGGTGGCGTGGGTCCTCGGGGATGTGGCCTCAAAACAGGCGGCGCAGGGCGACTGAAGGGCCAGATCGACAAGCGCACCTGAGGCCGCGGTGCGTACTACGGTAACTGGAGGGAGGGCCGCAATGGTTCTACTCTTGCGTCTCGGAACTCGAAAAAACGAGGATGGCCGGCGCGTTTGTTTGGCCTTGCCCGGAAACCGTCTCCTCTGGAACGTCGATAGCAATGGATGGGAGAGAAGGGTTATAAAGGAATAATCATTTGTACTTTCCAGGTGAAGTTGAAAACGCGGATCGATATCGATCAGGGCAGCCAATATGAGAATACGGTGGCCTTTTCTCCGCATTGAGGAAACCTTCATCTTGCGAACTCCGACCGTGCATGGCAGCCTGGAACTGAGAACCATTTCCATGCATCTGATTGGTTGATTGATTGAGTGATTGATTCACTGCACAAAATTAGCTGAATGAATGATTTCACAGGTACCCTATTTTGCTTCATACGTGAATGTGCACTGCATTCAGCATCTATAAAGCGTTTCTCTTAGTGTCCCTGGCCCAGTCGCACTCTGGAAGATAGAAACTAAGTGACGTGTTAGGCCCCTCGTGAAATTTTGAACTAGCATCTCGTGCGACAAAAGCTCTATTGTCTTTCATGCGAAGTACAGAACTTGATCAGAGTCTCTAAGCAAGGTTACGCAAGCATGCGCATCATCGTCACCATCGCATCCATCGAAGTCATTATTGCTGATCCATCTGGCGTAACAAGCTGCACTTCTTTACCAGGCTAACATCACCAGTAACATTAAAGACCTCTCTCTCTCTCTCTCTCTATCTATCTCTATCTCTATCTCTATCTCTATCTCTTGTTTGTTCTTCGCATGGCCAAAAGATAACATTATACGAGCACTCTGGTACTATAACTTGTCGGATTCTTTTGTAGCAATACTCATTAAAATAAATTTCTTTTTATAGACATTAAATCGTTTCTGATCATTGTGGCTGTCGCCTTCTCTATTATTTCTCCACGTCAAAATACATGAGGCGGGTGTTATTGCGGTCGTTTAAAGGTTCTGTTATAGTAAAAATGTTAATTAAAACATCAACAATAGGTAAGCAGGCGCGACTGCACGCAACTGTTGACCCAAAGATAAAAAATGATCTTTGAGTCCGCATTTCGTGAAGTTGTATTCTCGCCGTCGACATTCCTTCAAGAAATGAACCGGAGGAAACAAGCGCCGAGACAGACAACTTGAGAAAGAAATTAGCGTGAGAGAGATTTCGTTAGACGAGTGATATGATGCGAAGAAAGACAACAATCTCTATCGATATTATCTCTAGCCCTAACCTCTAGGTCTAGCTAGCGCTAACCTCCAGCTCTAGCTCTAATCTCAAGCTACCGTTAAACCCTTTATTTATTCCTTTATTAATTCCGTGTTCCCCATAATAAAAAAAAACAAAAAAATTCGGGGAACGAAACCCGCTCCAGCCAAGCTATGGCAGGTTAACAGCCAATAAAAAATAAATAAAAAGGAGCGATAGCCCAAAAACAGTTTTTTTTTGTAGAAACCAATTTGGAGATGAGAGAACAAAAATGATACTTAGCCCCAAACCAAACTCTTCACGCTTACCCAAATCACAGGCAGCAAGCTAATAGCGAACTGGTGAAACACCAATGACAAAAATAAATCAGAATCAGTACAAATAAAACAGACACACTAAGGCAGCCCCGCACACTGCGAAAAGAAAAAGGTAAACAGTGCACATATTATGTGGCATCGCACAGTACCGAAAAACGGTCTACAACGCTATACAGCTGACACCAGTCAACAAAAAGTCAACCCTTTAAACAATCAGTGGTGCGTCACGCTAGCAGACCAGCCAGTTGTATATTAACAACAGAAAATTGCGCGCATAGCCACACATTAAGCCATTATTTATTTTAAAGGTCTCGCGTACTTGCATGTGTAAGCTGGTATAAGCAGAGCCGATGTCTCCGGATCTATACAGACTCATACATTCACAATATCGCACTCCCATGCAATCAGCGCATACACCAAAATCGAAGTATAAGATAAAAATTGAAGAATAAGATAAAAAATAATGCGAAACAGCGGAAGAATAGAAGAAACCAGCCCAAAACGCCTTGTCCCTTTTATTGTTTTGGCGCTGGTTTCGCACTGGTCATAAAGATCTCATTCACATTTGCCGCACGTTTAGAGTTAATTATTTTGTCTCAGCGTGTGCAGGCCACGAAGTTCGTCACCTCAAGTATTGTTTCCAGACTATTCACTCTGCTATACATCGCAGTGCTCCGGCATGTTGGCGGTATTGAAGTTTTGTTTAATTGATGTGTGCTACCAGGGTTCTTGCACCCGGCCGCGGTTCCCCAGGAAGACACTGCGACCCCTAAAGCACACCTTTACTGGGAGTCTTGTCCCGTTGAGGTCCACTCCTCAACCGATCCGGCTGCGCATACCTAGTCCCGCCGAGTCCGCCATGTTCTAATCTCCCTCATGTCGCGCCACATCTTCATCCTCACCCGGCACATGTCCATCCCATGGGATTGTCCCCCGCCACTATTGCCGGATTACCACAGACGTTAAGAACTTCCGTTTCTGATCAAAATAATAATTAGATCTCTTACTTGGGGCCACCCGCTGGTACGTTTTATCTGCCTTATTTTACCTAGGCTTGTACCCGAAACTTTGTAATTTCTCTTAGAGTTCAAGGCTGGCACCTAGTTTCAGATCCCTGGAGCCTTCAGGTCTTGTGTTATCCGCAGTGGTTTGAAGTTCTAATGGTGATCTTTTTGAGTGACGTGAACTGCTCATCAGCTTCTCCCTTCTAAAATTCTAATAGTTCGAATGCCTCGAACCCTGGCCGTGTTCGGAACCAGGGGAAAAGCGCGCTCGTTAAAATCCAATGCATGAATGAGCTGGCACCGTAGAAAGCATTGCCTGGCTGAACCCGCCATTAGTAGATACGGCCCGTGGAGGCGATAATAAATAACTGAAAGCTGCGAAAGCGCCTTGAGTGGCCTTGTTAGGCCTAGGATTATGGGAATTTATTGTAAATTCTATTATTTGCTATGCCGATGTGAATTCCCGTGATTTTGTGAGGAGAGTTTTTAATTTTTTTTGACAGAAAATAGCACTTTAGCGAGTGGCGATGACTGTCAAATGATTAAGTGAAATACGCACTGCCGCTTATCTGCAAAGTTGGAACTTTCTAGGCTCCGAGTAGCTCTAGAAAATATGCGTAAACTCTCAGCGCTCTTTCGACAATTTTAAACACGGTTTTAAACAATTGATCTATCTTTGGATGAAGCGTACCTGCCAACTTCATTCGGTAATAAAAGAGTGAAACTAAACTATTAACTGCAACTTAAGATCTTATTATTTCGAGTATACCATCCCATGTTGGCGCATATAGTAATGTAAGGGTGTCACATATGCTGCTTCACCTTTTTATAAAATGGGAACTACCCAAAGCCGCGTAAAATGAAGAAAAAGTAATAACGACAGCATCCGCAATCTGTATGAATTATACTTGTATATACGTCAGTAGGTGCTGCAGCATTCGCGTGAACTTTCCAGCTGCCGGAAAAACATTCAGTGGGAGAAAGCTTCGGCAGGAGAGGAATACTTTCTCTCCATTTTAAGAAAAAACGTGAATTCTGAAAAGTAAGGTAACGCTGAAGGAGTACGACGGAAAAAAAGTTCCGCTTACATTCTTGGAATTCAATTTATGGAGGATTATATCCAAATTTTGCGCCGCGAACAACGCTAACCCCTCCGAGGACCTGGCCCCTGGTCACTGTGTATCTTGCTATTTAAGAAAGCCTAAGTTATAGTTTCAATCTGTTTTGAAGACAGGAACACGTCCCGGGATATTTTTTCCATTTCCCGTCATATGAAACGCTATGCATCCTAGAGCCATGCTATTGCCTTAGAAAAAAAATTCTCCCTGAAATTCATCGATCCGCTTTTAAACATAAAACTATATCTTCTCTATTTTGTGGTGCTCCGAGCGAACAGACGAGAAGAAAATTAAAAAAAAAGAAGGAAGTGAGAGAGCCAGCAAGTCGACGATTTAATAAGCGATATTGCTTTCTTGTTAAACATTTCAGAGAAAAATGACAAAACTCAAAGGATGGGAGTCTACATTGAGGGGAAGGAATACATTGTAGAATGAGTTTTAATAACGACAAAATTAATTTCCACACCACGTACTCTAAACTTGCAGGATACCAACCTGTGCTGCATGCTGTGGTTACTTACAGGCTTCATTATTGCGAGAAATAGTTGTTAGAAGTTTTCCATAAATCAAGATTTAAAATCTTATTTGCCGCGAGGCTCCTAAGGCCACTATTTCAATAGTTTGCACGCCAGAAGTTGGTGTAGGATGACCGATTTTACACCTCGGGGGGAGACGGCTTGAGTAGCAACATACGGTTGCAATCGCTCTTTATCTGTGTATTTCCGTGCTCATTATCGCTGTGCAAAGCGTAATTAATTTACCTAGGGCATTTCTGACGTCATGCAAGGGTGCTTGGCGCAAAAAAGGTAGTAGATGCCAAAATACTCAGAACAAAAGAACCGCATTTCTTTTTATTTTTTTTCTCGCGTTCTGCAGTTCACGAGAGGTGAGAAATTATTGAGCGTTGTTGTTTTTCGTGCCAAATAAACAGGGAATGTTCGCGCATGTATGCTATTCTTTTTCTATATATTCTAATTTCAGAAAAACCAAGTGCGTTCAGGGTGCTGATGTTCCCGCTCTAAAACATAACATAAATGGTCGCCCTAAGACATTGAAAGATGACAGAATCATTGTGGTTATCTACGTTTTTTCCCATAAACTTAATACAGGTGATAAAATAGGGTAATCGAGCGCTGGATCTCGCAAATGTGTGAGCTGGAAAAACTTCCTGAAATAGAAGATAATGCGGAAACATCAGAAGCAGAGCGAATTGAGAGTGACCACGGGGGGCTAACTGTGTAGATCGGGGGTCCGCCCCTTAGAGCAAGGAGGGGATTGGAGAGTGGGATACGTCGCGCCTGTAGGCTTGCTGGTACAGAGGGCAACACATTTGTCTATAACACAGGTTTCGTACTTATAGCCTTATGTTGCCTCAGCCGAAAAGCATGTCAAGATAACTATTGTATCATTCTGAAGTCTTACCCTTATATTTTGACTTCAACTTTTTTTTGTGACAATTTTGAGTCCGCAGTTTTGAGAGGTAACTAGTTGAAGTTGAACTCAGTGTTATAGACAAAGGTGTTGCGCACTGTACTACTCCCCAAAGCGCATGAGGGTAAAGAGAAAGGAATACGTTACCTCTCACTGAATACACAACTGGCCTCGAGCAGGATACGCGTGTAAACAAACTAATGTGAGCTAAGCTCATGTCCAATATAGAATCTCATATGGTGGAGTTACGCCAACTAAACGTTTTGTCATTACGAAGCCCTCCACACCCTACAGTCCATCCCTAACCATCGTTAGTTTACATTCTCTGGACCCCGGGACACGAGTCTCTGGAGGGCAATGAGGCGGCTCATGCTGCCGCCCGCGCGCATATCCACCGGGCGTCCCCTTCCAACACTCGAGCGTCACCGTCGGAAGAGTAAAATCCTGTGCCTCAAAAATACGAAGATATCCTCGAACACTACCCCTCGAACGCCGCATTTTACTCCTTCCCCAGGACAAGTTGACTAAGGCAGAAACCACCACCTACCGCCGGCTTCTAACGAACACATACCCGCACGGCACCCTCCTCCACGCCATTCACCCCACCTCCTACTCCGCCACATGCAACTACTGTCCCCAAACATGCACACTCTAGCATATGGGGCGTGCTTCCACACACCACAAACTCCATCCCATCCTTAAACCATGAGCAGTGGAAAGGCATGCTAGCCAGCCCGGACCCCTGCGATCTGCTCCGGCTGATTTAAATGGCCCGCCGATCAGCGACCACCCAGGGTCTTCTAGACTGAGAAGACCACCCACTGCCATGACTTATTTTATTTTACAATAAAATATATAAACTAATATAAAACTACAAAACTAATATAAAATAATGTTTATTCCTCCTCGTCCTCATTACAAAGTCCGCCCCAAATTCATTGCAAATTTAACTGTTCACGCGTTGCCGACCCGTTAAAGAGCAAGCGAAACGTAAACCTAGAAGTAGGAACAAACGAAACGGTGGTGATGGCTAACCGGGTAGGCATTTAAAGGTGCTCTGGGTGGCATTTCAGAAGCCATATCGTACTTTACACCAGAATTTGTAACTATGTGTGCGATAGTGTCTGCTCCCCTCTCCCACGTGTTAGTTTCTTCGGACATTATATCGACGCCACTTGCACGGTAGGTTTACAATTCGGTGACGTGCGTACAGTCCTGTAAGAAAACCGCTTCAATATTACTTTGAGACATTCTTTGGGGCACACGTTGCAGGTCTTTCATAGCACATAAACAGCGTGGCTTTCTAGAAAGCGGCTTGAATATGCTGCATGGCGTTCACTGTACCGGCCGTGAGCCACGGCATAGCAAATGGTCGCTGCGGTGTCAGCGGGGGTACCGAGCTTTTGTTTTATTGGTGAGCGAATATTATTACGGGGTCAGCAGGCTATTCTGTTACGTCGTGTGCATTGATACCATTATGACACAAAGTACGCGGATGCAAAAGCGGAGGAAATGCGGTGTGCTAATATATGTCATAACCGGGCATCCTACCGGTGACGTCACGCACAAGTTGGGGCCTGGTAGGTCGTTTAGGCAACGCTGGTGCTGAAGCTAAAAGGCAAAGAGAGGTACACAATAACGTAAACGGGCAGAATAATAAACGTATGAGACAGACAGCCGAAAATTGACCCTCCTGGCGCTTGTAGGATACTTGTGGTTAAAATAAAAGGAACAGGCGTTACTCCTTTGCCGGCATCTCAATCACCGATACAAATGGCAGCAATATAAAAAAAACAGAAATAGGGTACTTTTCGGCAGGCGAACAACGCAGTAGCGACAACACTTATAAAGTGATATTTGTCTCTGTATCCCCTTAACAAACCAACTTTCCTGCTACTTTAACAGCTTCTAGCCACGGCGATTCTTCTGCGCAGCGAAGTAAAAAGTAAGTGTTTCATTGTAAGTATACCACCTAACAGCAACACAATAGCATCGCAACGTCTTCAGACCGCGCCAGGTAAACTAGACTACGCAACTACGGCTACCAAGAAGGCCGCTGTGCGTTGTTTTTTCCATCTCTAAAAGTCAGAGATATATTCTCAACAAAAGAACACAAATTCGGTTGTGTCCCGCGTGAAACCTTCTCAGTAATTGCACCAGCTGTAAACTGAGCGAGGCGCCTTGGCCAAACTATGTGTCGATGCGCTTGAATGAATGGCGGCTAAACAAGGACAACACGACAGGGAAGAAGATGTTTACTGAATACACACAAACAAGTATTGGCAACCCTGTCAGGCAACCTACACAAGGCGAGAACACGCCTCCCGTCTGCCACCACTCAGCGAATCCTCTTATGCAGATAGGTGAGACACCTGCTACAAGCAAAATTTAAAAGAGCAAAGACGCTTCTTACGTTCTTTTTTTCTATAGAAAAAGATGATGGTGTTGTGAAATCTCTTTCTGTCGCTTAGTGGAGAGAAGAACGGCATCAAAGTCGGCCCGAAGCCTTAATTTTACTTATAAGAGGTTGAACTGCGCGAAAAGACAGAGAACAATACACAGGATACAACAGTAGAGTGTTTCGCCGCCCATACTTTAGCGCTTTTAAGATGCGCGCGTGCAAACCACACGCCCTACGCCTCACGCTGTTAAAATTATGTGGCTGTTTTGGGTTTGGTTTACCGTTTCTCGCTGGAGAGCATAAAATACACCTCGACACAAGTTGTTCAGGATGAGGGGGGGGGGGGGGGATGGTCAGGACAGGGCAGGCGTTGGTAAAACGCACTTAAGGTAGCCGATAAAAGTATTACCTGCTTTGAAGTATCCTGTTACATACAGTGACTATTTGCACCGGATGACGCAAACTGACAAAAGATTGATGGAGATGCATTGACGGAGTCGGAAAGAAGGACTCCGGCATTTTTGAAGTGTACTAAACAACCACCTGACTCCGCATTTTCGCCCGCAGTCGGGCTATCTGTATTCCAAGAGTGCTTCGCATACATCCAGCTTTACTTTATACTAATAAATTCCCAGCTTATTCTCAAGAAGGGCTTCTTCTTCCAGAACGGTGTCGGCTTTTCAGACGACCGCTTGTCGTGATTCCATCCGTTGCTTTTTTCTTCCACTATGCGCCGCTACTTTTTTTATCTGCAATAACTTTTGTTTATTCCCTGGCTCGCATTTCTGAGAAAATGCTCGTCTGCGCCAGGGTAGATAATCGAGAAGATGAGTAGAGAAATCTCGTCGCAGATTGCTTGCAAAGCGTGAAGCCAAATGCGGTCAACATCGCTAGCACCTTGAAGCCGGATAGCAGTAACCCACGCCCCTTTTATCCGGGGCTTCCTTGCATCCTTTCAGGGTTTCTTCTTCACACCCGCACAAAAAGAAATGGCGGCTTTCTTGATATCCTTCAGCGTATATCACCCAGCTCTCAAACACAAAGAGCGAAAACTGAGAACACGCCACGACCTGGGAGTTAAAGATGTGTTAGGAGGAATAGAACCGGCTATAAGATACTGAAAAGAAAAAAAATGACCAGAGTAAGGAATAACAGCGAAAAATGCTAATGGCAGGAACGAAGAAAGAAGTCCCTATGGTTTGGAAGCCACGTCCCAGGACGGGAACGTGCTTAAAAGAGAGACAATCAGACGAGGCATTACGCAAGCGGAGCCGAGGGGAATGGGAACGCGCATTGCTACACCAAGAGACAGGGCGCGAGCAACGTCTCAGGGATCTGTGACAGAGGTCCCACTAGGTCGGCCAAGATGCAAGCTACAGAGAGAAGCCCCTAGCCGGATTAACTTGACGCCGCTATCTTTAGGAGCGACCAGAAGGAAGAAGAAAGATGCAAGCTTATAAGACGCCGGAATGTCTTTCGGAGTGTTTGCTGTATTTCTTTTTTGGTCGACATTTCACTGTCTCACGTGTGCTGAGCGTTGATTTCTTTTCCTTTTTTGGCGGTGCGTTAGAAGCTATTGCGCAAACAGGCAAACTTGTAGGATAGGTGACTGAAGACGGCTCTTTTTATTTCCCCATGCAAGCAGCGCTTTTCGCGTGATGCAAGAGACGAGTGGTGTGTGCAAGGCGGATTTCGCCTTCCAGCAAAATCCTCCGCAAACCTGGACGCAACTTCACTAGTTCCTTTTGTGGCGGTTTTTTTTTTTTATTCGATCCCACAGCGACTCTGGACCTCGGCGCAGCATGAATTGATCGACATCGTGGCTTTTGCATCAGCTTGTTCTTTCTGCTCCCGCGCTGTGCTCAGGGTCAGGAAACGAACATAATAGAATAATGAAATTAAACTGCCTCTTTCCATGCTGCACATTCTTTCACTTTCAGCTCTCAATCTGAGGAGTTATGGTCATAGAAGTAAGAATGAACGTAGAGGTAGGCATAGACATTGTTAAATGAACATTTTTTTCATTTATTTCTGCCCATGGTCATAGTTCACCTTGGAATGCAGATTTAATAGCCTCTTGATTGCATGGTATGGGTGATCTGATTACGTCCCTCTCTTTCTGTCGCTCTATCGCAAGCGTGCCTTTCGTTCGTAAGCATCTCACTGGAATATCGTTATTCATCTTCTGCAATGGTCTATCCTTAGTAGGCCTAGGTTATTCTCACCGAGGCAAACCTCTATCACAACCCCCAGCCACTTCCTGCTCCCCCTGTTAAATCTTTTTATGCATGCATGTGCTTCTGTGTTCCTGAGTGTGCGTGCGTGTCCAAGATGATTAACCGATTTAGTTCCTTTACTGCGATGCCATAATGGGCTCTGGCGCTGTTATCCCTTCACTCTTACCCCAGATCCCGCTCTTCGCCGCCATGTCTCATTCCTCCCCTGATGAATTCAACTGAGGTCCAGCGGGACTTCAGTTCTTTTTGTGCCTGCTTTTCCTCCCGCACGTGCCAGCGTTGCACTGCCACTTTTTTTCGCTTACTATAGTAAACTCCAACCTAACGAGCGTTCCTAACTAAATAAACGCGGACGCTGCCGGTTACGTATATTTTGCCTCAAATTTACCTGCAGTTTCCTTTGAGCTAAACAACGGGGACATGTATAACATGCGCCAGCGGTTCACGAGTTTTGAACGCTTACGTCTATATTTTAAACGCCTTGGCTTTCGAAGCCTCCGTGGGACGCCATGACGACAGCCGCTACGACGGGACGCCATGGGGCTCTACTTGGGTCCAGCGAGCGATCTACGACAAGGCGAGCCCCTAAAATACTCCGCACTTAAAATTACGCAGCCGCGCTAAAGTACGGCGAGTGCCCCTAAAGTAAAGAGTAAAGTCCGTGCCCCGAAAACAGCCACCTCATGACAACACGGTATTTCGTAATACTTCTGGTATAAAATAACATTGCAGAAATAGATTGAAATAAACTTAATGACATGAAAATATGAAGAGGAAAGATCATTAGTGTCGTCGAGCTTCTGCCAAGGATTTAAGCTCAAGAGCGGATAAAGTCGATAAATTGCCTCCTGTTGCCTTTGTAGGTTTGCTTTTTTTTGCGTGGCGCCCTGCGTTTACAGCCGCGCTTAGGTGCGTTTCAACTCCAACGAGCGAAGAATAACAGTGATGATAAGGTGTATTGCGGCTCATTCTGTAACGACGTGCAGGTCCGAAAGAACGCGTCAGGAGCAGCTTTTATCGAGCCAACGCAAGTTTCCCTTTATAAGCAGGGCATTACAGAAAAAGAAAAAAAAACAACACAAGACGGTTTATCCGGGGATTTAATCGCACTTTTGTTTTTTGCTATTTGAGAAACCTTCTGGCAATAAAAACAGTCGTTCAGAAACTGCAGCTCAAGGAATGAGGGTATTCTTTACGTGAGATGCTAATCATGCGGAGCGCACAGGTGAGCGAACCGAAGGATCATTACGCCAAGACAAGTCGTTAGCCTCCCTTTCAGGTTCAACAACAAATATGTCAGCGGATCAATAAATGTTTCGCGCTCTTGAAGGAACAGTGCCACCTTTCCAACTCTCTATCCGTTGTTCTTTATACAACAAGAAGGCGGAAAAGGCCGTGATAGCACCGTTGCTAATTGTTTCACAATACGTGGTTCTTTCAAGGGCCCCACAGGAATGTGGCAGACTTTAAGGAACGAAGGGCGACAACCTCACACTCACTCCCTCTACGACGATCCCGTGATTCAGCTTCCCAACACTGCACTCGATTGATCCACTCAAACAGCCATTCAAGTTATTTCGGCCAATGACGTAATGTGCCTGCGTTTTTGTTCCACAAATGGGATCTGCCCTGGGCGGAATGCAGAAAATCGTGCTTAAGTTACATGACGCCACAGAGGAGAGCGGACTTATGAGTCAAATTTCAGGCTCGATATCGCCATTCGGTAAAAGTGCGCTGTTGGCTGCATGGATTGGGCAGTCGAATGCATAGTGGTGAAGCTGAACTGTAGGGTTGCGGTAGAGCGCTATGAAATATTTTATTTTGTTTCTCGTAATGTCTAAGACAACCCTAATACCCACGCAACCAACCCACCAGCCTTCACAAAAAAGTGATACAAAGGATCTACATTTTTATTTGCATGATTATTTTTCAGGCATGAACGTATATGTAACTTCTACAAAAAAAGTGGTCAAAAATGATTTCCATCTTCGACTGTTTAAAGGTAAACTCATAGATTCTGCTTTTCCACAGTCGCTTGTGGGCAGGGACCTTTCTACTATCAAGGCCGAAGCACATCGTAAGGTATGAACAACGATCGTAACGCCGGCGTTCTGAGACACAGGAGACAAGGCAACGTAGCCCTACCTATATTTGGAGGGTGGCGCGAATCTCCTTCAGATGACCTAGCACACTCAAAGCGGGACAGACTTCTGGATAGGCGAGAATGCTTTTGTGGAACACACCCTCTTTTGCCACGACATGTTGCGTTATGACGGCCTGGAGTCGACCACTTCCGCTTCCACGATGTAAGATAAAAAGTTATTCAATGGCTCTATTTTGGGTTGTAAAATTTACATAGACTGGATGGTCTAATGAAATGCTGGTTTATAGCAGTGGATGTCTGGGAAATGTAAACAGAGATAGATGAATAGAAAGAAGGAAAGGGAAGCAATGATGCTTATCTTTTGAGGGTAAGTTGCGCTTGTCATGGACACTGAGACGGACACGGGGAAAAAAACGAAGACTTTCACGAAAAGACAGCGCTTACCCTCAACTTACCCTCAAAAGAATGCTACACCAACTAGCCCGACAACAAGCTTTACTGAACTGCTTACCTTAGTTTGCTAGAACATGAAATTCTAAGACAAAAAAAATTAGCAGCACTACGTTTGGGCGTTTTATCGCGGTGAAGGTCAGAGCAAATATAAACGTTTTATTGAAGAAAAAAAACATTTCGAAGAGCAGACTCTATTCTGCCATTTTTATTAACGGGCCTCCGTTCCCAGGTAATGTCAGAGTTTGATCAATGTCAGAAATAGTTGAACCCGATGTTTGCCTAAAATATTTCTTGGAGAAGTACTGACGCTCAAAGAACGGGAGTGCACGTCTCAAACACAATCCTTCTTGAAAAGAAATAGTGCTGCTGTACACCTAAAAACTGCGTGCGGCGTAAATACAGCCAAAAACGCCCCGGATGAAGCATTTAATGTATCTAAACTATTTTGACAGATTTATAGACCTCTGAAACTTGAGAAGCGAGTTTTACATGGGCATACCCGAAGAGAGAGAACGAGCTTTAATGAAACAAGCCATGTCAGCCGAGCTAATATGGTTGTATCGCTACACCAGATGAATATGGTGATGATGAATGATGATGGTAATGGTGATAAAGTGCATATATGCTTTCAGTTGTGTACATCATCATCATCATAATAATCAACAATGACAGCAACAGGTTATAAAGCACCATTGCAGGACGTAGTCCCCTCCATTGACCTCCACCCGCTTATTTGCTGTGCTGCCCGAGTCCATTCTTTGCCTCAGAATTTTATTTCTTCTCTCAATGGAGTTAATGGCCTCCCCCTTATTGTAGACACGTCTCTGGGTGTTCATTCCCCTACCCTTGTGGTCCACCTATTGTCCGGTAGTCGTACCACATGGATAGCCCAACTCCATTTACTTTTTCTCAACCTCAACCGTGATGTCTTATATCCCTGCTTGCTCACTAATCCGGGTTGCTTGTTTTCTGTTCCTATGTGTTACTCCTAACATTATTAGCTCTATTGCACGTTGGGTGGACCTACGTTTGCTTTCTAATTGTTTACAAAGGCGCGAAGTTTCCGTTCCGTATGTCATACGCCGGCAGGACGCATTGGTTGAATACCTTTCTTATTAGGGATAGAGGTAGGTCTCTTTTCGTTAGTTGCCACTGCTTGGCGAATGCACCCCACCCCATTCCTATTCTGCCCCGGATTTCTTTCTCGTGGTCGGGTTCAGCGCGAACCATCTGTCTAAGTTAGTTATGTTCTTCTAATGCCAGTATTTCATCACCTGGGCTAAAATAGATCCGTTCAGTATGCTTGTTGTATCTGATTATAGTTCGTCAATCATTTTTGCAGTTCTGCAGATGCACTGAGCCAGACTACGTCGTATGATAGACTTAAATAGCTCAACTATTTCCCGTTTATCCGTAAGCTTAAGTTTTCCCTGTCAAGCCTCCATAATACACTCTCCTATCGTGTTGTAAACAAGTTTGGTGAGATGGTATCTCCTTGTCGCACTCCCTTGCCGATAGAGGATTTTCGCTTTGCTTGTGAAGGGTAATGTTGCCCGTGCACTCCTCATATGCGTCGTCTAGGAGTCTTAGGTAGGTCTCTTCTTTTCCCTGGTCATTTTAAGGCGTCCGTCAGGGCGGCTGTGTGAATCAAATTCTTTTTAAAGTGTATAATCGCCATGTAGAGTGGCCTATGATATTCTGCGCATTTTTCTATTAGTTCATGATAACGTCGATATGATCCATTGTGGAATATTTTTTTCTAATCCCAGCCTGTTCTCTACCTTATTGAAAGTCTAGGCTGGCAGATATGCGGTTGACTATTATCTTGGTAAACAGCTTGTATACAACCGACAGGAGGCTTATGTGTTTGTAGTTCTTGAGATCTTTGCTAACTCCTTTCTTTTTAATTTAAACCATGTTGACATTTCTCCAGTCTTTGGTACCTTTAAAATCCTAACACGTCGATTTAGTTTATTAAGCTTTTCTTGTAACATATATCGCCTTCCTCCTTTAGAAGGCCTATGGTTATGCCGTAGTCGCCTGAAAAGTTTCCTCTTTTCATGATCTTAAGTGCCTTTTCTTCTTCTTCTTTAGTTACTTGTAGAACATCGCAAGCTAAGCTTGTACGCTTTGTAGTTCCCCTGTTTCAAGGTCGCTGGCGTATAGCCTGGTGTAGAATCGTTCCACAATTTTTATTACCTAGTTCATAATGGGCGCAATGGTACCCTGTTTATCTCTAAGTGCGTACGTTCGGTCTCTGCCAATAGCCAGCTTCCTCCATGTTTCTTTCCAGCTTCCTCCTTTCTCCGTTTCCTCGATGACCGCCATGTTGTACGCACGAATCGCGTTTGGTTTACTTCTTTTTATCAATTTTGACAGCTACCAATTTGATCCACCGTAGTGGACAATGTCACCCTCTGGCACTTCCCAATAAGCTGCTTTGTTTTCTTATTTAGTTTTTGTGCTTGCTTCCTACATGCTGCTACTCCAATAGCCGCTGATGACTCTGTGATTGGTGTTGTTGGGTTATCATTTAGGGTTTCTTCACTGTCCTCGCTCCAACCTTCTAAACGGGCGAATTTGTTCTGAAGGGTTATTTTAAACGTCTACGTCCTATCTCTGACTGACACGATGCTGGGTGTTTTACTGTTTATTAGGTTTAGTCTTCACTTTTTGACATTTAGGCTTACTTTGCACCTAAACTTTTTATGGTCACTACACCGATTGTTGCTTAGTACCTCAACGTCCTGCACAATTCCTGGCTTGTCACACAAAACGAAGTCTTATTTGTGTAAACCTATCCGGAATTTTTCATGTCCACTTCCTACTCTACAGTTTTCGGAAGAATGTGCTCATTATTTTTAGGTTATTTCTTTCTGCAAATCCAACCAGTGCATGTTCTCGACAGTTGCTGATTTTCCCACTGAACTTCCCACTGCTTTTTCTCCTATCCTCTTTGCACCTACTTTTGCGTTAAAGTCTCCCATTACACTGGTGAACTGTGCTATTCCCTTATTTATTGCTGACTCAAAGTCTTCGTATAAACTATCCACCACCTAATCCTAGTAACTAGCTGTTCATGCATTGGCTTGTATTATCTTTAACCTGCACCGCTTGTTAAGCTCGATCAGAGGGAATCCAATCCATTCGTTAATACCGAAGAATTCTTCCACGTTCCCTGCTATGTACAAGGTGGGATGTACAAGGAGTACAAGTTATACACAAGGTGTGATTAAAATTTGCTGTCTATGATTTCCTGAACAACACCTACTCTCAAGGTTAGATGGCGCCTTTATAATCAGCCTGTGAAACGTGTCCTACAACATGATTGTAAACAAATATGAAAGCTTTTGTTTTTTACCAGATCAGTCATTGCCGTAAATGGGTGCAGGGTTAGAGCAAGTTAAAATCTCTGTTTCTTTTCCAGTGCCCCAAAAAGGCGCACTGTACTTGCGTTGACGTGTTTCATGTCTGTGGAGGTGTTATGGAGCATAAATGTTATTTTCAATGCCTACCCTTCTTTTCCGAGTGTATAGACAGCCAGGACTGTGTAACGCTTGGCATTAGCACAAAAATGCAGACTTAGTCTAAGTATATGGGACATCTTGAAGGTAGCGCACTTAAACACGCACACTAGGGAAAGAAACGACAAACCACAGCGCTGACTCACAACTGATTTTTATTAGAACAAACACACACTTAAATACTACAACTTAAACCCATGTGACCAGATATTACACATACGTCACAATCCAGCGTATCATTTCTAAAACATGACAGGCATGAAACAGACTGTGTGGTATAATGCCTGGTCACATGGGTTTAGGTTGTAGTATTTAAGTGTGTGTTTGTTCTAATAAAAATCAGTTGTGAGTCAGCGCTGTGGTTTATCGTTTCTTTCCCTAGTGTCCGTGTTTAAGTGCGCTACCTTCAAGATGTCCCATATGCATTACCAACTAGCCCAGTTGTCACTTCTTCTTAGTCTAAGTAACACATTTAGCCTTTATTAGCGTACATGGAGACAATGCGTGTTTTTGAAACTATGAACACACTTTTGAACAGAACAAACTTTTGCAATACCAAAAGGCCGAAAATGGAAAGAAGTTTTGCAAAGATTATCGGAAGAAATAAAAAAATATGCATCTTATGCATATGCTACGAAAACCGAATACTAAAAAACCGAAGCGCGCAAAAGAACGTTCAAACTACGAAATATTAGCGAAAATGAGTAAATGGTGTAATTCCCCCTGTAGTTCAAATAAAATGCAAAACTGTCGAAAGTAACACTGGTAATGGTTCTAATGGCTTAAATGGGTATAATTGGTCGAACAGAATTTTGAGCAGCCAGAAAATATGAAAAAGAGAAAAATCATATTTTCCGCGGAAATGGTCCGACAAAATAAAAAAATATGAAACTTATAAGTCTTTTTCAAAAAAGAAAGACTAAACTAAACGAGTACAGAAACGACCGTTGAAGTTACGAAAAAAAATAGCGAAGATGGACCAACCCTTTGCTACGTCTTGCATCTGCGCAAAGATACACTTAATCACTAAAATGGTATACATTTACATAATGGGAGAAAAAAGCACAAGAAAAGTTTAACAAATACAATAACCCAAACTCTTCGGCTACTCATAGCCAAAATATCTGTAAAAAGTTCACACTCGAGACAAGCAGCTTAAGAATTCTACGCATTATTAAACAATTCTCTGAATTCCTCCAAATTTTCATTTGTCTCATAACGAAAATAAAGACTACAGTTTTAAAGACGGCAATAATAACTCTTTTTTTTTCTCAGATTTGAAACTGATGGTGGCTCCCAATTTATGCGCCTGTATTCGCAAAATCCGAATACGGATCCCAATGTAAAACCTGATCGGAAGTTTTCAATTGCTGCTTAGTTTGAGCAAAATTTTCGCGAGCATACATATTCAGGAATTCTTTTATTAATACTTAATAACCACTGGGACTGGCTGCGGACAATGCATAAATAAATGAATGGTTGAATTATGCAAGTAAAGGTTCACGGTTCGTAGAATGTGCATGACCGAATTCTATACGCCTTGTTGTTTCTTTGGTCAAAGCTGCAGAGGTCTCTTCCTTTTTCTCTTTTCTAAATGACCCCAAATTTGCTACTTCAGTGCTTCGGTATTTTTTTTTCTACAGCAGTGCAACAACACACCAATTAAACGTTTTTTCACTTTATATTTTCAACGGACACCACACACTTACAATCGCCCCCTAAAGCTATTCCATCATCTGCACGCACTAATATACAGTGATGCCGTCGGAACCTGTGGCCGAGGCGTAAAGGCACTTAATCGTATTTGTAATGTATAAGAATCGTCCACATTGCGACTTTACCCCCTAAAACTGTAGCGCCTGGCTTATGCGGCGCGTCGCATTGAAGGGAACGAACAGATATATACCAACTTCGGATCTTCAACGTCCGCTGGAATGGGATATACAAAGCGTTTTTAATCGCAGAATGCAGCGCAAGCCGGGCCCTCACAAAAAATGCTCGTCCAAACACGGCCGTTACATGATAAAGTTCCGCAACTTCAACTTTGTTCTGTTCGGTATCACTTAAGCTGTTGTGTATTGGCTAATGGTGAAAGCAGAAAAAAACGTATCTTTGTTTTTGATGAAGGTGACTTTACAGTCATCGTTATCTGAGTTTTGACCATTACCTCCACATAAGAAATAACTTCCGCGGACACATAAAAAAAGAAAATGCAAAAGCAAGTACTGTGCATGGATTTAAGAGATGTTCTTCCGGCACGTAGATAAAGCCACAGAATTAATTTCCAAATGTACAAAAGGTCACAATATATTTCGCCAACACTCTGCGCAGAACCTTACTTGATTGATTGTTGTGCTTAACGCGCCCAAGCTACACTTGGGCTTTGACGTGCGCCGTATTGGAGGGCTCCGGATTTATTTTGACCACCTGGGGATCTTTCACGTGCTGAAAAATCTCTACTCAAAGGTGTTTTCCCATTTCAATTCCATCGAAAAAACGACCGCCGTAGCCGCGAATCGAACCCGCGTCCATGGGCTGAGCTGCACAACGCCATAGACACTGAGCCATCGCGGCGGGACCAGAACCTTACTTCAGGCCTTCCCTTGCGCTTACTAAGCAGGTGTTGTAACGCCTACGAAATGTCACTCCAATAATGAAATGCATTATTCATGGCAAGGAGCTGGGGGAAAGAACGTACGATTGCAGATTCGCTGGTGATTGAGAGTTGTTGTTCATACCGTTTAGGATTGTAACCTCCAATTGACGTTTGTCGACGAGCCAAGGCGAGGAAGGGAAGAAAGATCTGGCAGGTTTTACGTAAGACACTCTACTTTCTTTGCGGGAACCGAAACTTGGTAGTTCAGAGGGGAAAATTATTCCCCCGTAATGTTTGCTCAATGTAGTTCTTACGAGTCACTTAAGAAACACGAACGTATTTTTTCTAGGCATTCTTTTGCCTTGCAGTGTTTTCTGTTCACTCGTCGCGGTCCTCGGCTAATTACCTTCACAAGACAGACAACCGATTACGTGCCCTTGCCGTGGTGAAACACTCAGGGTTGCATTTTGTTTTATCTTCGTTAATCCACACCACTCACCACTGTAGTTGCAGTAGCAATCAACAAAAACTACGCCTAGTTCACCCTCCCTATTACTGCCAAATGGCATTCGCGTTTCGAACGAATTTTCTCGTCCTTTTTAAGCGTGAAATGAGAGTTCACTTTGCATGAAAAGCGTTTCATTAGTGCGAAGGTGTGAACAGATGTTTGCTGAGAAGACGTTGACAGTAAGGAGAAGGTGCAGAGGGCAACGTACTTGTCTGCAACACAGCTTTCGTACTTGAGCGATATTCTGTCTCGCCCGAGCGGGATTTGAAGAAAACTACTGCGACATTCCTGACTCTATGCCCGCTACGTTTACTTCCAACATTTTCGCAAACAAATTGTGTCTGCAGTTTCAGATGCTGCTAGTTGAAATTAAACTCGCTGTTACGGACGAGTTTATTTGCGCACAGTACGTCACGATACCAATTATATCTGTCTCGCCCAGAAATCAGACACATGTCTCGGCGCTATGGCAGCTCTGAAACGTTAGCACCTTGACTAAGTAACTTACTTAGCTGCTTTATAGGCGAAAATAAATAGACGTAGTTGCGGTCGCAGGTTCCACCGGTGACGTTGTTACCATAATCGATGAGCTGTTTCACCTCTGCTTAAAAAGTGAAAGCGTCGTCATAAAGTATTGAACGGCGAACGACGCATGATTTGCTAGTGGTGTTCCATGCCCGGAGGGTCGTACGTGCGGCAGAAGCCGGATGGTAGTTGTAAGGATGCAATGTCAAATTTCTTGTCAGTGTACTCCGCGCCAAATAGTGCCTGCACAGGAGCGGTTTACAGTTAACACAGACGCCGTAATTCGATGCTCTTCCCGTGTACTGTGCGTGAAAATAAAAGCTACGTTTTTAGATAACTAGTGGGGCTATACAGGTGCTCGCTTTTAAAGGAATCTATTTCTAAAAGTGTGTTGGTAATTGCGCTTGTAAGAGCTGGGCACCTTACAAAGGGAACGTTACACTTTTTTCGGGGTGGCGTGAGGGAGGCTGCTGACCGTGAGGATTCAGTACTGGAGGTTGTGGAGTCAAAAGGGGGAACAGCGGAGTTTAAGACCATGTGACATCCAAGCTTGACGTCCAAGCTTAAGACCAAGCTTGACATCCAAGCCCCCTGCAGCCGCATAGGCACTCTGATTTCCCAATGATGAGCCCTCGTATCGAGGTGATCAGTCGGTACAAAAGATCAATTCCTGTAGATTTTAGAATAGAGCTATGATGATGAATGTTGTTGGCGATTGTATTGGTTGGTGACTATTTCTTTAGAAATTTGTGGAGCTTGGAAGGAGTTCATCAGAAAGCCTTATATAAAACCATACTTCACACCCTACATCGCCAGTGCAATAAATTTGCATGGGTGAGCCAACAAGCAAGCCGAACATCAGCGCACGCTGTCGCCATTTGCCCCATTATTTGCAATGCCCACTTAAACAATGTGAACACCATCACTACGCTTCTACACTAGTCCATAATTCACGCCATCAAACCAAAACACATTTTGATGATGATGATGTTTTGAGTTTAATGGCGCAAGGCCGACTAAGGGCAAAGAGCGCCAAACAATAGTGATTACATGAAAGTGGCATGGAAGTAAAAGTAGAACATTTCAGTAAAAATAAACCAAGTAAAAGACAACGTAATGAAGATGACTGGTGTAAAGGGCCAGGTTGTCAACATGCATGATAAGAAATGAGATGTAAAAATTTTACGTCGGTAAGAAACTCGAAACGCGTTTGATTGAAAACATGGCTTCATCTCCTAAGAAGTATGACGGGTGTGGTGGAATATGTCGCGTGTGTAGTTGTGGGAAGTATTTGTGTCGTGTTGTGTCAAGTGCCTTACATTGTATAAGTATGTGGATCAGGGATAGGGCCTCTCCGCACCTGGTGCACAGAGGTCTTGGAGACCCCGTGAGAAGGTGCGAGTGCGTTGCATGAGTGTGCCCTATCCGTAGTCTAGCCAAGGCGACTTCAGTGTATCTATTACGTGTGTCGGTGGTGTATGGTCCCAAGTGTGGTTTTATTACATTCGCCTGGCTAAACTTAAGGCTTCACTCCTCGGAGGATATCATGCAAGGCCAAGTCAATCAAAACGGTCATAAACGATCCCTCACTTAGCAGGCTTGAAGTAGACAAATTTCGCCCTGTGTTTGCAGCGCAAGTTTAAGCAATCAGAAACATTGGTTTCTCCAGTTTCCATTTCATTTTGCATCGCAAATCCCCTTCAACGAAAAATTTCTTAACTCTTCGTAAGTACATTTCTCTTTCCCCCGGGAAGAATGCAAATAAGGGACAAATGAAACTGAAGTGCCACTTAATTTTTATGTTTGAACTGTACCCGGCGTCGCAAGTACTAAAGTGCAGAGCACGTACTTTTCTTTTCCTGCTTTTCTGAAAACATACGCGCACATTAAACTAACGGCACTGAAAACTGAAAACATACGTGCACATTAAACTAACGGCACACGTGAAATTGAATTTCACGGCACAATAATATTTCTCTTTTGTTCCTTTAATTTCTCTTTTACTTCGCACATTACTTGCCTCTCTCTCGGCTGCTATTAGGGGCGAAGCTCCTTAAGTCAGGGGTCTGTCCATCCCTTGTGTCTCGTTGTACGTGACCGCCGGATGCTTCCGGAGATGTCGCAAAGTGGGCCGCGTTGCACGCGCAAGAACCGGCTGCAACCGGCAGCGCAAACTCGGCACCGGGAGCGCGAGCTTGTCTGTGTTCGCCAACGGAGGCGCGAGCGCACGTGCACTGCGAGGGGGAGATCACGCAAGAGATCACGCCACGAACGCAGGCAGTCGTTCTCGGAGATCGAACGAGACGCAAGGACCTTTGCTCGTTTCCTCTCATCTTGTTCTGGCACAAGTTTGCCCTAAATAACAGTTATTTCTTTACCGTTGCGTCCCATCCTACGTGACAAATTGTGGTGGAGGTGCGGGGTAGTCCTCGATGGCGCGGGATCTTTCACCAGGTCTGGGCCTGGGAGCATTGACTCCGAAAATAAAAGTTTATTTGTACAATGTACGCACACAGTCTTACGTCTTTCTTAATGATGTAATGGGCGAACTTTCACGGACGAGTTACGGTTACCGATGATCTCCCCCTCTCGAGCTTCGCCTCACTTATCATCATTCATTCCGTGGATATGGCGTGATTTTTCTGTTCTACTTTTCTCTTTCCGGGCCTGTCATCAAATCGTACTCTACCAAACTTTTGTGGCATTTTCATTCGCCGACGCACCAGGATCACGCTCTTCGGAAAACCTTCCCACCGCTTTCAGCTTCCCGGGATTCTCCGCATCTCGTAACCTTTCTGTTCTCGGCGATACACCGGGTGCCTCTTCTGGACACGAAAGGGGAAGCTGAGGGAATGACAGCGGTGGAGAGGAGGCGTTGTTTCCCTCAGCTCGGTGATGTGTATCACCGCGCAAGGTTCCGTTCCCTACAACCAACGCCCTCGTCGTCGATGACGGTTATGGATGGGGGACCGCTGCACGATCTTAGCTTTTCACTTCTAGCCATTCGTTGACGGTGTCCCCGGCAGACCTGGCTTTGGTCGTGGCTTCTGAGAAGAAGACAGCAATGAGTGAACCATCGCAGGCCGAGACGCTGCGTCCCCCGCCCACACCCCTCGTTCTCAAGAAAAGCAGCCCCCTTTCGCGCGAATTCAGCAAAGCATTACGTTCCCGGGGGAGTCTGTGACAGCGGGTTGGTTCCTCCAGCAGGCGTGCCACAGCCAAAACAAAGAGTTCAGGCAGGAACGCCGACAACAATGTCTCACTACGCCAGCTCGTCGTGAAGGGAACCGCAAGAAGTCGCCGCTCGGCTTGACCGATGAGGCATTGCGTTTGGCCGGTCCAGTGAAAGACCCTTTCTGTGTATTGCCTGTTTATTTCTACTTCTGGATTTCACTTTGACTTACTTCCTGCCACTACATTACAGCCCGAGAGGGATGATAAAGCGGCCTCCTGAAAGTACAAGTGTACCAGTAAGTTCGCGAAAGGATCTTCAGAAACAGGGGCAAAGTGCTGTGGTGACAAGGCCTTCACGACCAACGGATGTTACGCCAACATGTACAAAGTTAGATGTGACATCCTCTTCCGCCACCTCAATGCTTTGTGTTGTGTGTTCGAGATGGCGAATTTACCAGTCTTTTACAGTACGGGATAATACGTTTTCGCACTGGTTTCTGCCACCAGACGTGTACGCAGCCAATATTAAGGGTATTCATAAATTTGCTGCCCGACTAAATTGAATAGTTGTACTTTGAAGTAGCGGGTATTGCCGTGTAGGCTGATATGATGAAACCAGACGAACCGTATGATAAAGCTCGCAGCATTACAAAAAATATGAGCCAGACGAATGTGCCCAGAATGTGTCATTTCCGGAAATTGGCTGCCAAGCATACGTAAGCCACGGCCTCTCGACGAAAAGCGTTCCATCGTGCGGCCGTGCGCATCCCAGTTCCAATGGCCCAGCTGAAACAGCCATTAATATTTTTTGCCTGCAAACTTCAGCGACAGGTTAATATCTCACCCTGCAAAGTAAGCCTCAAAAAATGGCAGCATCTCCACTCCGTGGAGGATGGCGACGGTGCAGAGTACGGGCACTCGAAATGACATCCAAGTTGCGCCCCGAGTGACATCCGATTTGCGCCCCGACCATCATTCGATTTGAGCCGTGAGACTTGAGTTCTTAGATGGGAGGATTATTCGTATTCGGGGAAGCTCATTGTCTTCGTAGACGTTGAGCAGCAGCGTGACGCTTCTTACGTTCGTTTCCATACATGGCGGGAAGAGAATGTGTGATTTCCGGAACTCTCTTATATAAGCGGTGCACCGCAGCGCCATCTCGTGTTTACGCATAGCGCCAACTAGCGTAGTTTGATGCAGTCACTGCGTATTACAACTTGATTACAACTTGATACCACAACTTGACTACACAGGTGTTTTTGATCGTTTTCCCCGTTGGTAGGTTATGTTTGTGCCTGTTTTCGAGATCTTGGAGTGTTCTTGTACCCTTTTATGCTGTTTCCGCACAGATTTTCGCTTGAATGTGGTGTGCGTGCGGATGGACGCGGACAGACATTGAGAGGTAATAGTGCACTCCGCACCGTTACAGGCGAAGGAGTAAGCCGTTTGACTCTCGTTTACTGACTCACGGTCATAGCCCAGTGGGTAAGACGACTGTCACTAATTCTGTCTGGTCGAGCAGACACAGGTTCGAAACCTGCCGGTGCCTGTGTGCTTTTTTGCGATTGTAAATGCTATGCGCACGGACGCGGACGGACATTGTTAGGTTCTAACGTACTCCGTACCTAATCAGCTACAGCTGCCAAAGCGAAATATAAAGAGAGGAGGGAAGTTACTGGAGACAATACGAGTCAACACGGAAGTGCGGTTGTTAATTCCCAGTCAAAACGTATGTATGGCTTGTCCGTGGTGCTACAACGTCGTAAAAAAACATGTTGGGCCAATGGCCACGTTGCAAAAAATACAGGCGCCGTCCGGGAAGGTGACACGGCGATTGGTCGCGCATACAGCTGTCCTTTTTCGCGAAGTGGCGCCTAAAGTTCGCATTACGTCACACGGATTCTAAATATATACAGACATTAATTGATTGATGGATTGATTGTGAGGTTTAACGCGTCGACGCAACGCAGGTGATGAGGTGCGCCGTAGTGGAGTGCTCCGGATTAATTTTGACCGACTGGGGATCTTTAACGTGCGCCGAAATCTTGTACACACGGGCGTTTTTGCTTTTAGCCTCCATCAGAAAAGCGGCCGCCACGGCCGGGTATCGAACCCGCGACGTCGTGCTCAGCAGCGGAACGCCTTAGCCACTGAGCCACCCCGGCGGGTACATACCGAAATTTAGCGTAATGGTAGTTATTATAACATACCAAACAGCGCAAAAACACGAGTACCTAGAGTGAGGGAAGCGCAGACAAGCGCTGACAAACAATTGAGAATATTTATGCGGCTTTCAAATACATACGTTTATCACGCACAAAACAGACCAAAAAACCGAGGAATTACAACCAACATAAAATAGACTCGATCACATTGGGTCGTTTTACACTTACAAATCCACCCTTTCAAGTACTTTAACTCTTTCACTGTTAAGGCCAGCGACGGCGCACTGCCGCAATTATCATTCCTTACAGCAATCTCAAACGTTGCGTATATCTCCCACGCGTTGGCATCTCTGTACTTCTTCATGATGGCGCAGTCTTCTAGACAAGGCAAACAACCGCATGATGCGCCATGAACCGCGAGTTTACTTCACGTGCGTATATTCTGTGTGTTCGCGTGTTCACGTAGGCGGTCATTCACGCAGCTTCCGGTGTGCCCAATATACGAGCGACCGCTACCAAGTGGGATGTCGTATACCCCTTCCTTGGTGTACTCCCTAACGCGTGTGGTACATTTCTTGGTACACGTTTTTTTTCTTAATTTTGAGACTCAGCATTTACTTCGCGGCACAACCAACACATCTGTTTTTTTTTTGTTTTTTTTTTTGCTGAGAACAAAAGCTTTACGGCAGTTCCGTTTCTCACTTTCTTGAGCCGATGGGATATGCCGGAACCTGTCATATGACGGCTACCTCCTTCTTCTCTAGCTCCTTTTCTAGCTCCTCAGGCTTTCGTATCCTCTGTCCCAGTAACAAGGTCAGGCGCCTCTGGCTACCGCATTCAGGAATTCCTTCGGGAAACCTGATGGACTCAAATGCTTCACTTGGGCTTAAAAACTTGTGGAAGCTTGACGGGGGCAAGAATTGAGTGCGCCAATTTTGAGTTCGCCGACGAAAATGGGCGGAGACTTCCTTGGGAGCGCTCTTCGTATCTTCAATATACGTGGTGCTTTGAGAAAAGGAGACTCTCACCAAAAACCCAAGGCACCCTTCTTCAGGTAGTTCCTTCTTGATGGTGAACACATCCAAAATCGAGGCAAGTACCTCAAAGATCCGTGCTTACAAAAACTTCTTCAGTTTTCGACGGCGCACTCAAAATTTGTGACGGGGAGTATGGCCACGACGGCGCTAAAAAAACGCCTGCTTTTTTCCGGCCCATACCAAGTTTCAACAAGTTTTCATCCCCAGGCTTAGCGTTTGTGTATCAGGTTTCCCGAAGTAATTCCTGAATGCGGTAGCCGAAAGGCTCTTAGCCAAGTTAATCGGACGGACGACACGAAAGCCTTAGGAGCTAGTGAAGGAGCTAGACAATTAGCGGTCATACCATATGTTTACTCCGTCTCCCATCGGCTCAAGAAAGTGTAAAAAAGGGCTGCCGTAAGGGTTGCGTTCGCAGCAAAATACAAGTTCAGCAGCTTGTGCCACCAAGTAAATGCTGAGTCACCAAATGAAAAGAAAAAAAAAACGTGAATCAAGAATCCCGACACACACTTTAGGGAGTGCACCAATACGACATGCCACTTCGTTGCGGTCGCTCGTATATTGGGAAAACCGCAAGATTCGTGAATGACTGGCTGCGTGAATACGCGAACACAAGACACTGAAGACCTCGAGGTTCATTGCGCATCGTGTGGACGCTTGTCTCGTCGAGAAGACTGCGCCTTCTTGAAGAAGTACATGGATGCGGGCACGAGGGAGATATACGAAGCATTTGAAACTGCTTTAAGAGATGACGAGTGCTCACTAAGCCGTCGGTTGGCTTACCATTGAAAGAGATAAAGTACTTGATAGGGTGAACTTGTAAGTACAGAAAAAACCCGATGTGATTGCGTCTATCTTATGGTCGTACAAATCCTCGGTTTTTTGTTCCATTTTGTGTGTGAAAAACGAATTTATTTGCAAGGTACATTAATTATTCCCAGTTGTTTGTCAGCAGTTGTGTGTGCTACCTTCACTCTTGGTCCTCGGATTCTTGTGCTGTTTTGTATGCTCAGACGTTAATTCGGTGTTACTATAATTGAGAAGTCAAAAATGTATCCCTAAGTAAGCTATTTAATACAATTTCTAGCATGATCATTACTAAACTAAAAAACTGGAGTGTTTTTATGCCGTTGGCACACGTTTCTACCTCAGTTTTCACTCATCTACACTGGCGAAGCTTGTTCAGCGAATGAATGAGTTATTTCGAGAACGTACCGACGGCATTGTCTCTTTTATACTAATAAAACTATATCGCAAAGCGTAATCTGTCAGGCTCAATGTTCTGTCCGTTCAAGCAGTAGCTGTTGGGTTTACAAAAAAAAAATCACCCCCCTCTTGTTGTGTTTAGGCCGACGACGTCTGAGTGAGGTAAATACCGCTGTCGTAGCTGCTGTCGTAGCCTAACTTGCTCAGCGTTCTTTAGCACATAACAAGCACTGAAACAAACTTACGGCGGCGACTATCGTCGATGTTCTTATGCCTAGTGTAATCCTAGCTCTCAGACACATTTCAATCCTCCATTAGTCGAAATACCGCCATTGTTTCCGTTCTTAAAATCACCCTTAGAGCTTAATGCCCAAATCGCCACTATAAATTTCCCGTAACGTGCTTGTTCAGCGTATTAAAAAGTAAAAGCAAAAAGCAGTTTCTTCTACTAAAATGCTTTTTTTCTACGGTTCCCCGAAGGGTGCCGCTTCCATCGTCGACCCGATATTATTTAAATTGCTACCGGCCCCATTACCATCAAGTGAAAAATGGTTGACAATAAACGCAGGTGTCCTGCCATAATTTTCTTCTGTACCTCGGAAGAGCGGGGATAATGTATGCAATCATTCGGAGCAGAAAACATTTCTTGTTGAAGTGATAATCCATTTTTCCTCGCTGGGGTCTCGCTGCCGTGGCGTGAAAGGGCGAGACTCGAAACAGAAGACCGCGTATTATAAGCGTCAAAGCTGTTAAGCACCGCGTTACAGTTATATTAATGGTGGGTTAGAGGGGCTACTTTGAAACTAAAGACGTACTTCCAGGTTGCATGAAAGGATAGGGCAAAAAAAATACCGAGCCCAACAATTTTTTTTTTTTCTTTCCAACTTTTCTATGTCGTTTCGTTTACCCGTTTGAGCGTGTGCCCGATCGAAAAGAAAACCCATTTGAAATGAAAGACGTGTACCACTAGCCATTCCTCGTCTGAGTTCTTATCTCGACCATTACCCTCCCGAAAGGCGTGATCCACACAGAAGAAGGCGCATATACCTGTGAAAATTACATTCGCTCGACACTCTCAGCTACCCTTTTATGTCACACACACACACGGTTTAACACCCGGAAGCTGGCTCAAGGTTGGAGCGTGCGTGTTCGCGGCGCACTGCAGAAAGCCCTTTCGTGACTGCAACGCGATGTAATTTCGCAACACGCGAATTGGGAGAGCAATCGAGGGCACAAAAACATAAGAAACAAATGCACACAGGACATTCTATTTCGGGACGCCGCTGGCTCCGAAAGAAGCTCCTTCAGAGCCGACAGTGGGCCTGTGCATCCAGTATTCTCGCATTCGTTGTCAAGGGAAACAAATGGAACTGGCTCGACAAAACATCGCTGGGAGAAGAAGCATTGGAAGTCAGCGCACGGAATAAGTGGATACGGCCTCCCTGAAAACGAACAAGCAAGGCAGCGAGCATTGAATCACACAGCATGTGACACGGCAAACTATCATGTGCTCGAATGACCGAATTCGGTCGTTCAGCCAAGCGCCGGAAATGTTTTACGTAGCAGTATAGTTGACTACTCATCGCTCGAAATGAGCAAAATGAGCTGAAGGTAGTGTCATAATTTCCAGGTTACCGTAAACAAATGTATTATTTCTTACCATAACTCGTTAAGCAACAGGTACAACGTAAAAGGCGTGCGGGTTAGCGATTTGAGAAGCACTCGCTACATTTGGTTAAAAGAAACAGACCAATGCATATAAATCCTTTTGTCACCCGCGCTCTTGTCGTGGGCAATTATGGGTCATTGAAAAAGTGTTTCGACGAAGTGGACGGCCGGTTTGTGGTTTCACGCGCCAAATTTGTAGAACAAATCCCAATCATACAACAATATTATAGATTAGCCACGCCTGCATGCGCTTTTAGGCGAAGCGAGTAAAACCACAGGACGCTACCTTTTGGAATAGAAAACATGAACTGGAATTTCGCCCCTTCTATATGGTCTATTTCTTGAGCTTAGAATAGAGTGAGTATAAAACATAAACAGTGCAAAAAGAATTCTACTGAAGGAACAGAAGGGGAACAGACACAGCGCTGGGTCTGTTCGCATTGTCGTCCCTGCGTTTCGCAGCTTTGCGCTGTTAATTCTTTCAACATGCACCAACTCGCCCAATAATCCATTTTCGCAGTGTAAGTAGAATTTAATTTATTTATGTTGCGGCCGCAGCATCCTGCGCGACTTACTACGTGCACAAATACTGACCACTTTTCGACTTGCCCGGGTGTTTGCGACAGCTCGGACCAAGTTATACCGCAATGTAAGTTAGGGCTCGCGTAAACAAGCGTGTACGTGTCACATAACACTGACAAGCATTTTATATCCTTACACGGTTAAGAGAGTATGTTCGCTCCATCACCTG
The DNA here is from genome assembly GCA_013339765.2 of Haemaphysalis longicornis. NCBI lineage: Eukaryota > Metazoa > Arthropoda > Arachnida > Ixodida > Ixodidae > Haemaphysalis > Haemaphysalis longicornis. Next base: position 244,543,435 of record CM023449.1, read on the forward strand.
AGCCCCTTTTGGAGGGAAGTTTCCCCCCTTGGTTTCTTCCCCAGGCAGATAAAAGTATAGGGAACAAAAGAGCACCGGCTAGGGAGACGGAACAAAATCGAAACAAATTGTTATAACTCCCGAGTGTGTAGCCTAATATAGTGCGTAAATATTCTTTTCAGAGAATCGACTTCGCACTGGAAAGGTGTTTTATAATAAAAATTTCTTTGGACTGTTGGTTAAATAACACATGTGGCTCATGTAAGCGCATAGAGCACATGTCATCACGCAAGCGTTATGGAGAAACGGACATATTTCTAGGGTAGTAGCCTACGAATGCTAACGCATAAAAATGACCGTTTTCTGGCTGGGATGGCAAAACAAAGGCTTTGCGAAAAGTAATTTTCGCTGTTACGGCTATGACCGACAAACACAAGCAATGCAGTCAAGTGTACACGTAAAGATTACCGTTTTTTGGCTGGGATGGCAGAACAACGGCTTTGCGAAAAGTAATTTTGCTGTTACGGCTGCCACCGACAAACAGAAGCAATGCCAGTCAAGTGCGCACACACCGCGGCTCTATAGCTCTTATTTCTGACTGAACTACTCCGCGCAATAGACGCCGCGGCATCCGTAACAACAGAGAGCGTAGTCGCGGTGTCGCCAACCCTGAACCGTGCGCGATAAAAACAGAATTCATATGCACCAGTGTGTGGTCGAGTTTGTGCACGAGTTTGCGTATGCACTCACACATGCTGAGTCACAATCCGCCCGAGCTTAGAAACTTCTGGAGAGCGCGAGACGCCGTTTCTATCGATGTATCCAGCGACACAGCCGACGAAAGAGAAGAGAGCTGGCAGATGTGGCAAGAGGGGTGCACACAACTGACACTTGACTCTCTCGACGTGAGCATCCACGTGATTTTGGTATAATTCGGCGTAGTTGGCATGCCGGTGCAACCCAACGCATCCAGCTCACTACTCGCCTAGCCTAACGCAAGCACATTCCACGAGAAAAGCGTGAAATCTGATCGGGTTCCCTACACTGAAAAAACAAAGCCATCAGCGATGCGGTTTACGCACCTCAAAGACCTGCCCCGCAGATGTGCCTGCGTGTCGTACCGGTTTCTTCCTTTTTGTTTTGCGGGGCGAGCGAAGGAGAGGCTGAGCAGAACGTATACTAACGGGACGCTGAAAAACTCGTCTCATTACTCGGACCATTGCCGTCAATACTACAGCAAAACCATGCGGCGTTTGTATACGCCTGCAGGTGCAGAAGAATTAGCCTCGCATGGCTGAGCACACAGCGTCTGCCACGTCATTCGGCGTGTTTTTTTTTTTGTTCGAAGTGAGCGTTGGCGAGCTCGCTAACTTCATTAGCTGAAACAAATGACTACATAAGCTCTTGACGCGAAGCACTCATGCCATGTTGGGTAGTTGCGGCTATGCTACAGCATCCTGTACACGAGAGGAAGAACAACATAGATAATCTATCTGTATTACTTTCACCCGCTTACACACGACTTTCTTTCCTGGGATGCCTCCACGCTACCTGGAGCTTGATGAGCAGACATCGCACCTACCTAGGTGCGCTACCTGTGTGCTTTTCTTTCCACGCATGTGTTTTTTCTTTGTAACACTGTTGCAGTTGCCGGTTTCATACCAAAACTTGCTGCCGTTTCATGTGCTTCGCCTGTTGAGTAGAAAAAACGTTTCGTCGAGAGGGTCAGAAAGAAAGGAAATGACATTTACCGTGAAAAGGTATTAGAACGCCAAGCAGTATGAAAACGCACTAGAGCCCATAAATATACATTCCAGTTCTTAGCAGACATACTGTTGTAGAAAAGCTCCCTATCCAACTAAAACGATGACAAACTATTTATAGAGAATACGCTGGTACCGCTGAGCGCTGGGGGAACAGTGAAACCGGCTATATTGCACGGCGTTCAGGTAATAGCTTTATGCGGTGACGCTAGACGCGGGCTCCACTTAGTGTAGCGGGACGGGTTCATTTAGAACACCCGGGGATTTTGACCAGCCCCTAAACCAAGCATTCATTGGCGTTTTGTTTTCACTTTCAACAAATAACCACAAAAACAGCGTGGCTGGACCAACCAAACACCTGACGTAGGTAGCGTTAAGCACTGAAACTCTTCAGCCACCAACAATAATTGATTAGCATTATAGGATTGCTTCCAGCATTAAAAACTCCGCTCATAATACATGCCCCTGATATTTTTGCACCAAAGTATCAACTATACCATACACTAATACGTCCCACGATCTTAAAAAAACAAACGGAAGGTGTCCTTCACCGGTTGCGCCGAGCGTTGCCTCCACTCCCAGTTTTTGTTTAGATAGGCTGGGCGGACAAGTCATTGGCTTGGTGTTCTCCATTTGTTGAAAAATCCCCGGCGGGGATCGCGGAACGTCAGTGTCTGTTTAAGGGCGGATGGAACTATATGATGATGGTTATATTGGAGGGCTGCTGCCAATAGCCACCTCTTCTTTCTCTAATCTTATTTTCAACATCCTCCCGGCCGCGCGATTAGCATACGGAGGTGCTGAAACTACACAGTTTTCAGGGGTCATTTAGCGACACTCCATTCGTTGCACGCAACAGCAAAAGTTGAAGTTCATTAATCATTTCATGTTACAAATCGATGTAATGTCCATGGTAGCTGCATCGTAGTAGTCCATACTTCAGCTACCATCTATGCTTCATGCGTCGGTGGCAAAGCCGCTCTGTGGAATCAGATCATCGTAAGTGGTTCGCCTGGAGCGCCATTTGTCCTCTATAGCCACAAAGAGATTCGCGCGGAAGCATATTCCTGAATGCGCATCGTACAGCTTGTCGTGTGTTGGAGGAATTACTGTACCACGTGGGTGTTTTTGTCCGGATATTCATGGCACCCCTTTCATTTCTCATTTTCTCGGCCAGCCGCCAGTTCGTCAGGTGCTTTGTGCAACCTTATTTCTGGTACTTGCGTATGCACATAGTACGGCCCCTGTGTTTCGCCGTTTCCGTGGTTTTCGTTTGAACGCCGTCGTCTTCGCTTCTCCACGTTTTACTTTGGCTATCAAAATCCTTTTCAAAACTTTGCTGCAGCAAAGACGACATCTATCCGGCGTCTCGATAGGAGATCCTGAGTTTTCGTTAGCGTGTTGACACTTCTGATATGCTTTTGTCACTTTTCTTGCTTGTGCGCCTTCGTCCACTCGTTTGTTGTGCACTGGTATTCTTTTCGTGTCGTAAAGACTTTACGAACAAGACGATTTTCCATGAGCTCCCACTGCCCTGTCGCTGCTCTTGTGACTCGTCACCTCTGTTGCCTATATTCCAGCATTTTAATCGTTGGGGTTTGTGTTTTCTGAGAGAGCAACAGGAACGGCTGCCTCCACTTGGTTATTCGATGAATTAATACGTTGTTTAAAGAGAGCAGCTCGTTGAGCGACTTCTTGATGGTGACGGTCCTGCACTGGCGATTCATTGTCCATGGCGCTGTTGTGTTCACTGTGGGCTATTGGTTCAGTTTCATTGCTAGGATATATTTTGGCAACTCCGGGAACAATCGGTCCATCCTAAATTTTGTCAACAGGATAATATCGAATTCATATGCGTCTTCACATTCTTTGGTCAAATCGGTGTTTTTCGATGAGGCTTTTCTTGGAGAAAATCACCATACCAAATTATGGGGTCTCGTCGGTCTCGTCGGTCATCTATGATCTGATATCCTCAATCAGTATGGTGGTGCCGTTTTGTATGACGCTTCGCCGTTCGTACAAACCCTCCATGACCGCGCTCGGGGTCATTAGGGCCTGTGTGTTGTCGAGAACGGTCATGGTAGGCGGAATCAAAGCAGTTGTCCGTTGGTCTCTGAAATTATCCAAGAAACGGCGATGTCGTTGAGGGCGTGAGATCAGGTAACTGTTTGGCGCGTCCTCAATTCTTTCTTGGGTCTTCCTTCTTGGACGTCTGAGGTAAGAGGTCACTGGTTTTCCAATCCAGTCCCATCGTTGCGGTCAATCACATCATTGTTTATGGGTGGTGCACACTCAGTTCTTCAATTGTAGAGTCATTCGAGCCTGGTCACAGCACCATTTCGTTGAAGAAACCGAGGAAGAAATAGCGGGACATGAGCGTCTATTTAATGGCAGATTGAACTGTACTATGATGGTGATATTAAGGGGCAGCTGCAAATAACCACCTCTTCTTTCTCTAATATTTTTTTGCTATGAAAGAGTGCATACGGGATCTCTTGTGCTACTTGCGGCATTATGCAACACAATGTGACATACCTAAGTACTTATGTGCGTCTGCGACGAGGAAGCGCTTTAGAACTCGGCCACTTTCTTGAACCGGGGCGGAATCAAGCAGACGTGGCGTTGGGAACCAAGGCACTGTTGGCTTTATTAAATGATTCCGGACTCTGCGATCTTCTGCAAGTTTCGGCTCCCCAGATATTTTTCTCCTTCTAAAAATTTTTCTTACTTAGCTCCAATTTGTTGAAGTTTAGCCTCCCTCTTATTTAGTAGCTTTTACCTCACGATTTCTGCGTTTCGTTCGTCGCCTCATTTTGTTTACCCCTAGCTTAAGCATTGTAAGCCCCGCCGTTACGGGTCTAACCTGTTCAGTATTCATTTACCCTCTCTCTCTCTCTCTCTCTCTCTCTCTCTCTCTCTCTCTCTCTCTCTCTCTCTCTCTCACCCACAAAAAGTTTTCGCGTAGTTGGCAAACCAGCATGAACTTTCGGAGAGAAGATTCCATGCGGTTCCGACACGCTCGAATCCAGATATGCTAAGCCTAACTAAAAGAAAAAAAACATTAAATGCCGACCACGATCTCCGTTCATGGCTTTATCCCTCCCACAGAGATCTCCAGACCGCCTTTCGTATCAAGCGAAAAACTGTCTTGTGTTCGGCCGGTGTAGTAGCCCACAAACAGCGCCCGTAGTTTCTAACCGTAATAGCGCTAGCCCGTTCTCAGAGTCCTACCCCAAAAGCCATCTTGTCCGATTCTCAATCTGCTATACGAAACTTTCCCGAGGGCGCATATCAGCCATCGCCCGAGGGCGCATATCAGCCGAGGGCGCATATCAGCCATCGCATATACCCTGATCAGTACCCATCAATGGCCCCACTGCGGAGATGTCGACACCATCTGCCCCGCTATGTCTTCGTGCCCTCGAAACCCCTTACCCCTAATCCCCTTTGTTGATATGGGAGGCGGCGTTGAGCGGCTCTGACCCCACGTCCAGAAATCCTTGGTGGAACGTGCTGCCGAAGGCACTGCTGGGCTGCGCCCAGTGGTCACCACCCGCCCCTAAATTGCATACTGCAATAAAGTTTATTCCTCCTCCTCCTCCAGGTGCTACGCTTATTATGTCTTTCTTTAACGGAATGTCTTAGAACGGCTTTCGCTTTCCCCTTCCTCGGCTTCGAACTACTATAACCATCAAAAGCTCTTTTTTCTGGTATTTGGCAGTATAATAAGTCATGCAGACTAGGGGGGACGACAAACATTTCTTTTTATGTAAATTCATTCCAGCGTGACTGCACTCGTTTTGCTGCTCTGGGCGGAATGTCGAAAGCGCTTCCTCAACTTTGGGGAGAAATCCGCGGCATGTGCGTGCTTTTGACGGCTGGCAGCGGTTTTACAGCCTGGCTTCCCGAGACGTGTGGCCCAAAGCGGCCACGTTCGCCGCTAACGTAACCGTTTATTCTGCTGCGGAGGTTCTTTCATGGTTCTCTGTTCCTATTTTTAATGGGCCTATGAATTTAATGACAGGCAATGCTACGGTTTATGAGCAGCACCCAGCGTTGTCGGAAATCATGCTAAGCAACGAAAATGTGGGATATTTGCATAACCATACAATCGGTTTTCCAAGTGAAAGCTTTCTTAATGTAACCGATAGCGTCTTATCAAAAACTAATAGATTTTCCTATACACCGTTTGGTGGACTGAAAATATCTGATAAGATCTCTCGTCACACCCACGCGCGTCCAGCTGGGTTACTTGAAAATCGGTTACTTCAAAAATCGCGAAAAAGGAATGGTTCTGGATACGAAAATAAACGCATTGATCATGAAGAACGAGTGCAATAGTATACCTTTATCTCATATACCACGTATCGGTTTACATCTAGGGCGTTCGCAGATGCATTTACTTTTTTATTCGAAAGTTTGCCCTGCGGCATAACAGTACACGATTCACAGGTACACGAACAAGTGTGCTTCGTGTTTAAAGTCCATAAGTGGTCCGATGAAATGGTCATGAACCCTGCGCTGCAGGTATGGAGGGCGGCCAGTGTGGAGGCCGTTTGCACGAAGGTGCCGTAACAGGTTCTGATGCAGTTCCGGGCAGGTCCACAGCAAATGCTGCACATGCACTTTCTGTACAGCGGAGCCGCAAAATGGGTAGGCGGAGTCGTATCGCCCGCGGTACTGCGATGGCGAAGAGATAGACACAGACGGCGTAAGGGCCATCTAAACGCGCAGTCTCCGCAGCACAACCTCCTCTCGGCGAGTTAAGTTACCAGGGAGGTTTGAACCACACGGGGGCATGAGGGCTCGCGTGGCAAGCCGGAGAATTTCCTTCTGTTGCGCCAGCTTTCCACTGGGATCTTCGGGGAAAAGTGGTAGTGGTCGCATCAAGGTATGCGGGCGACTAGCCGTGCCTGCCCCCCTACTGCCGGGTACAGCTGAACGGTGTACCCATTCTAACGCGGATCTGCAGTACAGTGCTTCGTGCTAAGTGGTGAATGGCATCTGAGAACAATGTAGCTTGCGTTACGCGGGGGGTGTCGTGGATGGCTTGCGTAGAGTCAGTGGGTAATATTAGTCGACAGTATGGCCCTTCCTGGACAATAGGCAGTATTGCGCCCATTCCATCGTGTATCGCTGCTAGTTCAGCAAGATACGCTGGTGGCAACTGATTAGCCTCATAAGAGCTAGATTGGTCCCCTTCTGGTAGCTGGGGGCAGATGAGTGCGGTGTGCACCACCATGCCGTTTTTGACGCTGGAGTCTACATATGCAATTGCTGTTTCCGTGTCTGGGCTATGTAGGAGAGATACTTGGGCCATGGCCTGGCGAGCTACTGGGTGACGGGGACGACCGATCGGTTTGTTTTCTGTTAACTGTACTTGTTGCCACGGAGAATGGTGGAACCTTTCACAGTGGTACTTGGTACAACATACCCCATATACCGGGTTGGCTCAGCGGCTGCACCGATCATCGAGACTTTACAGGCACGGGCAGAGACGGCGTTTCTGCACCAGCTCACCAATCGTGTCGAGTTGGGCGTCCCCCTGCAGAGTTGGTACCGGGGTCACTCGGGGTAGTTCAGTTATGTCCCGGATGGCATCCCGGTTGATGGCTTCGAGGTGATCCCAGTCCCTCATCCTGAGATGGTGGAATTGAGCCTGGTACACGAGTCTGGGTTGCAACACTGACCGCACAAGGAGGCGAGCAACGCTGGTGCACGACTCGCCAGCCGTTGTCGCCATTCGAAACTTTAGGTGTATTGTGTGTGCGGCACGATCCTTAGTACACGGAAAATTGTCACGTGGGTTCGTTGTTAGTTTGTGATTTCAGGCTTTGAATGTTTGACGATCGATTAGGCGCACTTTGAGCAAAAATTAGACGCACTTTTAATGAAGGTCTTGACGTACTTCTAACGTGGTTTTGATGATGGAAAGCTGTCGTGCTCATCTCAACGTTTTTTAAGGAAGGGATGGTAAAGCGTTTTCGGGAGAAAATTTGAGAACAGCTATTGAAAATGTGTGTTCCCTGGCAATGAAATTAAGGTAGTGCAGTTAATGCAGACATCGCTGCCACACTGTTCTGCATCTTGCGCGCATACAATCATGTGGGTTTAAATGCAAGGTAAAACCCTGACTGCTTTAAGCAGAATACTTTGAGCTTTACTTACGGCAAGGTGTACTGCGTGACAAGTCATTCAATCGGTCCGTTTGGGCTAGTGCTCTATTAGTATTTCATGTATCCAACTGGATCGAAAACGCAATCGTGGCATTGTTGGTCAGAACAGATTAATCCTAACAGTGCATGATGTGCTCGTTGCACTGGTATCACTCTTAATGGCGAGCTTGGTTAAGACTGAGATGAAGTACAAGTCGATCAGGTTGCCTTCTTACCATTGGTCGATGCCGTGCCCAGATCCAGTGAATCTGTTTGAACACAGTAGTTTTCGCACTGGCGCCCGCGAAAAAAGCTCGCTGGTTCGCCGCCGCTCTCACGCCCACCAATGCAACACTCGTAAATAAAATCACGTCCTCCTACTCAGAACTGAGAAAGAACGCGCACACAACTTGAGGTGAGCAATATCTTTCAACGGGCGTCAAAGCAAGAATATCATGCAAGCAGAAAAAAAAACTGCCGGCTGCACCAATATGTGACCACCTGGTTATGGCTATAAGAAAGAAGTGGCTGCAAATGCCTGCTAAGTATCTGGTGTCTTCATATGCAGATAAGTATGGCAGCTGCAAAAGTGTCGGAGTCGGAGTAAAGCTTGCCAACAGCAATGGAAGGGCTGAGTGCGATCAGTAATGACTCGCCTAGCAGTCGCGCAACCGCATTTCTAAAAATTGAAAAAGCATTCGCTGCTTTTTCTCAAACATGTTTGCGGAACTGAGTTCTTGACGTTATTTCGATCCGTCCCATCCTGTTAGACGTTGAACCTTTTTTTTTTGTACAGCGCCGGCTACGCTTGAAAATTGCGTGACTTTCATCAATTTGATCCACGGCGTGCTAGTCGTAGGCCGGAGCGATACCGAAAACCAAGTAGAAGAAACAAGAAGAAATCAAGAATGTCTGCTTATATGCCTACAGTTACAACCAAAAAGGTGCACACGATCATGCAGGCTACATTCCAAGGACGTAAACATTATAAATGGAGACGAAAACTGCAATACTGTGTACACTTAAGTCCCTGCAGCCGATGGCGCACCCGATGCATTAGCGTGCGAGCTCCATGTAAGTAATTTTAGACATTTAAGCGCGCGTTGAGAAAGCCTTCGGCGCTAAAAGTTGGACAAGACAGACCCCTTCACGTCTAAAATGGGGAAAACTGAAATCTTCCACGGGAAATCGGAGAATACTAGACGAGAGTAAAATGCACGAAAGAGCTGTCCTTGCGAAAGTGCTCGCTGAGAATAAACGAACAAGGTTGAAATATAAAAAAATTGTTCACGTTGTGCACACACTTCGCAAGACTTGCACAGTCGTTGCTGTCCATTAAAAATCTTCTGGGCGGGGAATAAATCATTTACATAAACGCTTTTGCACCACCGGACCGCAGTGCAAATCGCAGTGCAAATCGCAGCGCATTGATACAGTTGTGCTTCTGGTACTTGGTGCAGCGGCTGGTTGCAGCTTACCACCACGTTTGGACCACTACACCTTTCAACGCGAAAGAAATAACTGGCGCTCAGCGGCAGAACAAAAAAGCCGGCGTTCACCGTCGACAGCTGTAGCAGCGAAGGGGCTTGTAAAATGGTTGACGAAGAGATAAGTAATGGGCCACAAAGAGAGAGAGAGAGAGAGAGAGAGAGAGAGAGAGAGAGAGAGAGAGAGAGAGAGAGAGAGAGAGAGAGAGAGAGAGAGAGAGAGAGAGAGAGAGAGAGAGAGAGAGAGAGAGAGAGAGAGAGAGAGAGAGACAGATAGACAGAGAGACAGAGAGAACATTTGTCACACTGGTGACCAGGAGGATGTTCTTAGGGCCTGCACCTAGTTAGAGGCATCCTTATTTTAAGATGCCTTGGTGCTGGCTGACCTCGCTCGTTGGTAGGGTTTGTATTCGGGGTAAACGTAGAGGTCCTTTGGTACTCCCATACCACGTGGTATAAGGTGCCAGTAACAGGGCAGACGTTACAGGTTGCACAGTATTGGGTGGCGTACATAGCGTTTTTTAGGGTGTTATGGGGATAGGAACTGGTTTGTATGCGCTGAAAAGTGGTTCCTTCGTCGTGTGTTAGGTGTGAGTGGGGTGGTGGAAAGCGATAGTATTTGTTTTGTAGTGCACTAAGATTTCGGTGTATGTATGCAGTGGCTCTTGCTGTGAGGTATATTGGTCGTTGTTTTTTCGTTCTGGAGTAACGACCCGGTGAGAAAGAGCAGAGACCGCGGCATGGGCCGCCTCGTTCCCTTCAAGGAATTGGTGGCCTGGTGACCTGATGATACGAAGCTGTGGTAATCTCGCTTGTCCAAGAAGCTACAGTGCGTTTTGAAAGACGCGGTCAATTAGAAAGTCCCCCCAGGTGGTCTGAGAGCCGGTAATGATAGTAAGGAATGCCTCGCCCATTGTGGCATCAAGAGCGATGGCAACGTCCTCGGCAGTGTCGAAGGAAATCAGAAAAAAATGTTTTTACAGGATGGAAATCAAACCCAGACCCTCCGAGTTCGTAGAACCTCCGACGCAGGTATTCCCGATAACACTTATGGACTTTAGCTATCTAAAGCTGAACCTAGTGAATGCGTTGCGACCTTCCTATTGGAAAAACTTCCACAACCAGTACACCCATTTTGACAGCCTTTCTTGAGTCCCTTGCTGCTCTTGGTCTTGGTGAGAGGTTGTATGCATGGATTTCGAGCTACCTTGAACAACGAGAACTTTTTATGATTCCACCGGAAGGCCCCACTTTAGTATCACAGTATAGATAAAAGAGAACCTGAAGGGGCGATTTTGAGTCCTCTGTGGATCAACAAATCAACCTAAGGCGTGCCCTCCCTCTTGGCTTGACAGTAACAATTTACGCCGAGGACATTTGCCTTTGGAGTGGAAAAATATCACGTCGTAATACCCAACAGATGCTCCAGCCGACCCTTAAAAATATTTATACCTGACTACCTTGCGCCGTAGGGTTACCTTCGTCGTGTGTTAGGTGTGAGTGGGGTGGTGGAAAGCGATAGTATTTGTTTTGTAGTGCACTAAGCTCTCGCCTGAAAAAAGCGTAGCAATGGCAGTCACCCGCAAGCGGATGACTTAATACCCTTCAATCCTTGGGGGTTGTTTCCTGCATTATGTGCGCACCCAAAGATACCTTGGGATAATTATGTATCGCAACCTCTCGTGAGCCCCTGAGGTCCAGAGACTACAGTGCAGTGACTGTCGATCGATGGCGGTGCTGTGCAAGGCTTATGTCGATGGCTTGCTACGTTACAGCCTACCTGTTTTACAGCAGCTGTGGACCAACAGCAAAAGGCAGCTTGATGCAGCAAGAAATATTTTGTCTGCGCACCTGCCTTGGACTGCCTACGGGCATTTCGTGCGCTGGTACAGTTGCGGAGGCTGGTTGCTTGCCCTTAGATGCCCTTCAACTGCAGGAAACAGTTCGAATATACATGAGGCATCGGTTCCACACAAAAACGAATTTCTTGACTCGTATTGTACACCGCAACAAAAATTCCAGCTTCGCACACGCGATAAACTATAACCATAACAGTACCCCAACAAGCACGACAAACCATGCAGTCCGATTTCCCTCCCTGGACTCTCTCACCCCTGTGTATAAAAATTAGCATACCTAGCCTGAACTGAAAGAAACCTCTGCCACAAATTTGCCTACCACAACTCGTGCTTTCCCATATCAATGCCCGATATTCACATCAGGCCCAAGTTTTTACTGAGGCCTCATCTGCGCCTGACGGTAATTCATCCGGTGTCTATTTCGCCAACCGGCCAAGCGCTGTCCTGCCGCATTGAGCGATCGACCTCATTCGCGTCTGCCGAGCTCCATTCACTTAAACACGCCCAACGCTACATTCTTTGTCAGTCACCAGCAGAATTGGCATTTTTCACGGACTCAAAGGCAGCGTTGGAATCCTTACGACGACGTGCCAGCTGCTTCAGCTTTCACGAGCATTTATCCCGTGACGTCACCTACCTGCACCATCTAGCCTACCATGCCAATCACCGTCTGACCTTACAGTGAATGTCTGCTCACTGCGGCATTTTCAGCAACCAGAAATCGGATGAGGCAGCTCGCAGAGAACGACAGCTGCGAAATGTAAGAATTTTTTTCAGAAAGAACGAGGCAGCAGTGCTAGCGAAGGAGACTGCCCGAGAGGGAAAAAAATCCCGCCATCTCCACGAAGTGAATGATGATGAGAGGGGCGAAGCTAAAATGCTTATCGGTGAAACCGTGAAACATTGTTATAGGTCTTCTTGACGGCGCGCGCCATCTGAATGAGTGAAGGACAGAAGGCATGTTCGTAGCCGTGCTCGCGTCTCGGTTTGTAGCGCAGTGGGAATAGCGCCACGTACCTCTCGTCGCGGGAGAGAGTCGTGGTATCGAAACCGAGTGCCGCCGCGTCAAGAACACCACTTCTCGCTAGCAAAACTTCAGACTTCCCACCGCTCAGTTGACAAGCTCGTCGACGACGTCGATGTTTGTGGTGATTATGTAGGGCTTGTTTGAGACGATGAGAATCTCCATGGGTAAGTTGCCGAATTCGGTGTGTGACATTTTAGCCACCCTGGCCGTCGCCTTCTGCAGAGCGTCTTGTGTCGCGTTCCCCCGGTACGTGTCTTGAGCTCGCAGGCGACGAGCGACAACCACTTCTTCTTCCTCTCCTCCTTGTTGGGTAGCAACGAATGCGTTGAACGTTTTGGCCTCTTTGGCCAATCTTTGGTTGGCCAATCCCTAGGGGAATCCTGCCGCAATCATCATCGTGGGGCCGTGCAGCAACGAGCACCAACAAGGGACGGGACAGGGCCCGAGCAAGCGGAGCTTCGCCCCTAAAAACCGCCTCTCGTCTTTCCCTGAAACTCGGCGCCCGTTCTCGCACCATATAGACTCTGGACTCAGAATGAGACTACCAGAGCGGATTCCACGTAGGCTAGAAACTTTTACCACCGGTTGCGTCTTAACGCAGCACTAAAAAAATCCTACCGCCATCGCCTCGGTGTAACTGGAAATCCCTATTGTGACAACTGTGGATTGCCGGAAGCAGTTGAGACTGTTTTGCTAGTGTCCGGCATACGAGCAGGGAAGAAATGACCTCGCACAAAAGATCGACTGCCTCAACTGCGGATCTATATCTTTGAAACCTCTGCTTGGACCCCGTCCCTCTCCATCCTCTCACCGGAAGTATTGGTTATCTTTTTTGATTATCTACACTAAATCGGCGTCACAGAGACAGTATAGAACTTCATATCCCCACCTATGAGATCATGTGAACTTTCACGTCACCCACGCAAGCTTCAGCCCATTCCTGTAGAGTAGCACGTAGGCGGGAACATGCCGGCAAACCTCTCTGCTTTCATCTAATAAAGAGCTCTCTCTCTTTCTCTTTCTCTCTCTCGTATATCGAGTTAGATGTTAGTTTAAACTTAACAAGGCTTAACGTTATGGTAACAACACATGTTAAAGCTGACCATAAGCTTGACAACATACGCTCTGAGATGAATCGGCCTGTATTTTCTGCTAACTACGACGCCTTCCACAGCACATGCATGGCATTTACTTAGCTAAAAATGACTAGTGCATATGAGTCATCGGACAAGGGAAGGCGCACAGCTAGGCAACGTCTGAGCATGCGCATTGGCTGTGAAGGACTCCGCAACACGTGGAAGTAGATTCTGCTAGGCAGCAGTCTCTAGATAGCCAGGCCACTCTGCGCGCCAGTACGCACCGTACCGCTGTGGAGTCTAAACTGTCAACATCATCGGCGGCAGCCGCCTCAGTTGATGGGGGAACGTGGCCGGGCACGTGTTTACGCCGTAGATGGAGTAAGGAAGCGGAAGCACGCAGAAAAACACGAGAAGACGCCGCAGGCAGCAAAATTCATAACCACACTGCTGTAAAAGAAACTTAATTACATTCCGAGCAACACAATTCAAATTGCGGTGGTTACAGTCGACATGGTAACATATAACCAATGATACGAATAGCCGCACCTCTAATTCAATTACAAAGTTAGAAAACACCCCCTCAAAAACTCGACTGCTTTACAGTACGGCAGAAATAGCAGAAGCTCTGAGCGGTGCCGATTGAACAAAACACTTTCGAATTCAGTCTCACAGGAAGTGTTTGGCTGTCCTCGCATTTTCGGTTTAGCTCCCCATAGCGCAGTCGTAAACGTTTACTGAGTTTGCTGAAGAAAAACAGTTAACGCATACGCGATTTTAGACCCAAGGTGAAGTGAATCGTATCGATTCTATTGATTTTATGCTTCGATTTGTCTTAGCTGATTTTCAAGTTTTCGAAGCTTCTATCTGCACTAAAGACAAAAAGGACCCTGCACTTGTCTTTTTCCCCCAAAAAAACAAATTATATCTGTTTATTTTATAAAGGTGCTATTCGGGGCAAGAAATGTTGTCTTGAAGGTCGTTATTTAGCTTTTTATTGCATAATAAACTTTTATCCTTCTACGAATATTATTTGCGGCGACCTGAGAGGCATCTGTTGCAATGCGCACATGCAAAGCCGATTCAAGCTTTCTAAATTCTCGCGCCTTATTAGATAAAGCTACAAATTACAGGCGTCCTCAAGGTAATCGTCGTTTACAACAGAATACATTATACTCAATTTAAATTTCAATTGGACCTTACCGTATGCTACAAATGTGCGATGCTAACTAAAACAATAGATGTAGCGCACCGTTCTTCAACGACATTTGTTACAAAAATAAGGTGCTCAACCTAATGAAATCTCTCCCACACATTATTATCTTTCCAGGAGAAATTGAAAAGAAAACAGAAAACTGGTCGGGGGGCAACTGCTTTCTCTAATCGCCTCCATCGTGAAGGTAGCCAAAAGCAAGTTCAAAACGAAAAAATTTTTTCCCCTGTTTTATCCGCCTTCACGCAAGAGCGAGGATTAGCGTCTAAAAAGGAACACCAGAAACCGTGCCAGAACGAAGATCCACGCTTACACTTTTCCAACATACATTTTGAGAAATCCAAACCAAAACACAGCAAATCGAGTCTCGCCCTCCTTCTAAATGGCCTCTGTCTTTAAAATTTATCATCGCCTGGGAGTTTTTAATTGATAGGCGTTACCTTCACTGCCCTTTGGGTCTGTACACAGTGCTAAATACTAGTTTTCACTTATTCCTTGTTATCCCCGCTTGCTCACGGAAAAAAAGAACAAAATAGAGCCGGAGAGGCGTGGATAAAATGATGAATTGCCACTAGAAACCACTGCGTTCCCGGGCTTACGCGGGAGATGTGAGGATTTCCACTCTGGTAAGGGAGGCTGGTGACACCAACTAATTGAACAACCGTGTGCAAAAAGTCAGAATGTGAGATAGAGCGGCTTTAGCGTTTTGAAAAACTAAGAAACTACGTAGGGAAACATACTGAGCGCCGTCAATTGATTTTTCTTCACTGCTCATTAATTTTGCGGGGCCATATAACTTGCTTTTTCTTCATTTCCCGGGACCAAAGGAAACAGACACTTTTATTTTTGCGGCTTCAATGGATCAGAAATGCAGAAATAAAAAAATCCCGGGCCATGTCCGCGAACATGAAACCTTGCGCGGGGCGAAGTCTGCAGTGTGCGCCGGTGTTACCCCCCGCGAAATCACTGCTAATGGGCAATGAGAGACAAAAGACGATTTTGTGTCGCCTATATACACATGTACATTTATTATATACAATCAGCAATCGCTTAGCTAATCCCAGTCAATATGCATAATGTAGTGTTTGGGCTCTTCTCTCTCGTTATAATGATCCTGGTGTTGATGAGGCTGCTGTGCTTCCAATTCGTAGACCGTGCCGAGTCCAGGTAGAGGTATAGAGCTTTGCTGTAAAATTGTCGTGTCTTTGAAGCACAAAGCGTTGTAGCGCGAGGCGTTGGAAAGCAAGTGTCCCGCTGTGCTATTTTATTACACGTTTTTGCCCATGGAGAGGAAACGGTGCAGCTCCAGGCGTTAGAGAACGAATGTTTCATTGTGCTCTTTCAGTACGCGTCTTTACCCACAGAAATGAAATAAAATTTTTAAAGAAAGCTGGCTATCTCCTTTGTTGGGTGGTGACAGCAATTTGGTGTGCGCCTTCTTCACGGCAAGGGGCTGATAACAAGTGGAAAGGGGTTGTGTCTTGGTTGCGAAGACAGCCTAGCTGACGATGATTGCGCTGGTGGGTTAGTTCTGCGCATGCAAATCGTGCAAACTATCCCCGCTTGTTTCGCTGTTGTCTATCATGATAAGACGCTGAATAAACTTCCGGTCGACATTCCCACGATATTTTAGGTGCGGAGTATTTTAGGACCGCACAATGTACGTCCGCGTCCGTGCGCATAGCATTTACAATCGCAAAAAATCCCACAGGCACTGCCAGGATTCGAGCCTATGTCTGGTAGACCAGACAGAGCTAGTGTCATTCGTCTTACCCATTGGGCTATGACCGTGAGTGATAACCCGAGAGTCAAATGGCTTACTCCCTCGCCTGTAACGGTGCGGAGTACCTTAGGACCTGCCAATGTCCGTCCGCGTCCATCCGTGCGCACACCACCTTTCAGCGAAAATCAAGCGAAATTCGATTTGAACTGTGAGTTGCAGTTTCATTTAGGGGATAATCAAGGTGCAACTCACGGCTCAAATCGAATGACGGTCGGGGCGCAAATCGGATGTCACCGGGGGCGCAACGTGGATGTCATTTCGTGTCCCCGTACTCCGCACCCTCGCCCTCGTCCACGGAGTGGAGATGCTGCCATGTTTTAAAACTTTCTGCGGCTGTGCAATCATTCCCTGCTTCCAAAACCCTTCAATATTTACAATATTCAACCTTCAATATTTACAAAGCATTCGTGTGACCCGTCTTAAAATATGCAAGCGTCGCGTGGTTTCCCTTTACACATAATCTCATAAATGCCCTAGAACGAATACAACGAAAAGCGATACGATTTGTTTATAACAAGTACAGAATAACAGACTCACCCACAGAACCTTAAAAAAAGCAGGTCTCTTAAGAATAAAAAACCACGCTAAACTGCACGTCAGAAATTCCTGTATCAATTAGTTCACGAACAGCTAAACATAGACAATTCAAAGTACATGTCATACGCAGAAACAAGGCCAACACGACAAAAGCATTCACAGACACTGAACGAATATCAGTGCCGTACTGACTGTCTGAAATATTATTTTTTTCCACTAGCAATTAGTGAGTGGAATACTTTGCCAATAAGTATAACAAACAGTAAATCACTGGACACTTTTTCATCCCTGCTTGAATGTTACTTATTGTCTTTGGAATGACAAACTGTTTTTTTTTTGTGGACTGTGTGAAGTGTTCACTATTCTTTTTTCATTACTAGTTGGTATTGATGTCCCATGGTATTGATGTAGTTATAATTGTACTGATGTAGTCATAAAATGTATTGCTGTCGGTTTCGTCTCACTCTTATTGCAATATTTCAGTGAGTACCCTTTGTAAAATCTTGCACTTTCACAATCTATGTGCCCTTCCTGAAATAATCCCTAATTGGGATTGACAGTATGTGCAAATAAATAATAAATAATAATAAATAAATAAATAAATAAATAAATAAATAAATAAATAAATAATAAATAAATAAATAAATAAAATAAATAAATAAATAAATGAGAGATCGATATCATTACCTTTCGGCTGATCACCGAAATATGACATAAAACAGGTATCTTTGTTCCCGTTTCTTCTTCTTTTCTGCCATAAATAAGCATAGCTACATCCTTTGCTTCTCACTGTGCTCAGATAAGATCCAACATTGACTTGATTTCTTTTAGCCGGGGTCATCTGACCACATTCGAAGGTCAACACAAAAACGGCGTATGTGTTTAATGAATGAACTGATTATTCGTGCAGCAAGTGACTTCGGCGTTACTGTATCCAAATTGTTTGTCTAGCATCACAGCCCACGAACATCTGCTCCACGGCCCGTGTTACAACAGGTGGGCTGAATTTTGGGAGTTTTCATCTTGTCTCATAAGTGTGATTTAATGTACAGAAAAGGAGGAGTGTACATGCTGTTAACACGCGCTGATTTCACAGAGGTGCAATGGTAAGCATACGAGTGTAATAGTGCACCCAATGCATCCGGAAGCACCACAGCTCATTGAGGAAAAAATGGTAAAGCGAAGTAACTGCGCGAAATACCAACATGACCGAAAAACGCAATGAACACGTCCAAGCTCTCTTTTGGGTATATTAGTGTGACTTTTAGAATTATAGATACATACCTGCAAATCAGTGGCCCATTTGGCACTCTTCGGGGTAGCGTTCGTTGTGATTGTGTGCTGCATTAAAGTGCATAGCTGGCTCAATTCATGCTGATATTATTTGCTGTCAAAGTAGTGTGTTTCGTAAGTGCTTGGGTAAAGTTGCGAGCTGCCTTGCGCGAACTTTTTAGTTGGTATTCGGTGTCACACAGGTCGTATATTTTCCGACATGGCTTCTTAGAACGCGTGATCTGAGTTTTTTTTTTTTTTTTTCATTTCTGATATCGCCTTCGCTGTCCATAATATTAGAAAAAAAGCTCGTGAAGTGACATAAAGTAAGCTAAACGAACAAGTTCCTCTGTGTTGTTTAAACTCGTAAAGAAGTAATCGAGCGGAAAAACGTTCTTGCTTGTGTCCTTACCTCGTTCCCCCACAAATCTCGATTAGAACTCGGAGCGGAAGGTCGAGAAAATATCGACACCAAGCCACCCAAGAGCTACGCTGTATAGCTATAGATAAGCGGGAAAATAAAGAAGAAAAGGGAAACACTGCGCTAACACGTCATTCCTAGCGCCAAGTCAAATAAGTCCTTTTGCACGGAGAGCAATATAAATCTGCGCCATCGGGCCATCGTAAATCATAACCGCTGCCCTTGTTCCTTTCTCATCACTCGAGGCGGGGGAGAAAGGAAGACAAACAATCCGACGACGACGATGCAGGCGGACGGGCACAGGGGAGGCCGTGATCAATGCCCGTCTTAGGTTCGATTTCTCCTCTCCGCCTGTTGCCCAACGAGGGCAGGGGTGCACGTCTCAGAAACCGGTCGCTAACTCTTTATGTGCACCGTTCGTGGGCACGGCGGAAGGGGACGGAGTCGGTGCCTTGTCTATACTTTTGCTCCAGTTGTATCGTTTTGGGAAGCTGACCCGATTCGAAACGAAAGATCAAAATGCAGCCTTTATTGAATTATGCTCGTTCACTCTCTTCCACCGCAGATGTCTGACATACTCGGCATTTGTGGAGATTAAAAATATTAAAACCTGCGTCAATTTTGCGCCCTCTGCATATAACACGGCGATTCCTGTGAATATGGATGAGGCACAGACGGAGGAATACAGTTAGTTAATAAAACTGGCACGTGAAATCTGCGACCCATCACTGGCGAATTACTTCTACGTGCTCATTGAATGTTACTAGAACGTGAAATGAATATTAGCCTCATTTTACCTGGTGAATTGGAGATTAGAGTGACTGCGTGGTGCTACCCTTTGATGATACTTGGTTATTCTTGGTCTTTACATAGATTCATTACGTTAAAAGTGGTGATAAATGTAGGAGTTGGCATTGGCATTCACACAGCACAAAATTTTCAATGTAGTTCCGTGGCACGACAAAGTGATGGTCCTGCTTCATTTATTATACGACAACACCGCTACACGCATACGCTACATTCTATGCAGCTCTCCGATAATGCGGAATGAGGTGGCGGAGCGCAGCGCCGCGAACGTTCCTGCCAGCGAGAAAGACGAAACCCCCTGTTTCTTGCCGGCTCGGTATACTTTTGCTCACCGGGCCAGCCGCTCTGCAAATGCCCAACGCGTCTGGGCGTCGCTACCATACACATCATCAAACCTGTTGTTCCCGGAATGTCACATATAAAATCGCGAAAAAGCGTTCCGTGCCCTGCTGGACTTTTGAAAGGACATGGGACCCTCGGCTGGCTATGAGGCCGCCAGTGCGGTCCATGCTGCGTGGCTTGTGAACCGTCATCTTATTATCCCTTCCCATCTTTTTTTCTGTCCACCCTCTTTTCTGCCTGTTCTCGTCCTAGACTCAGGCTTGATTGAGGTGGCCTCATCAACCCATGAGGCAGTTATCGTATGAGTCGACTTTCATTTCTTTTCCAATAAAGCAACTCTCTCTATCTCTCTCTCTCTCTCTCTTTCTCTCTCTCTCTCTCTCTCTCGCTCTCGCTCTCTCTCTCTCTGGGCGCCACCTAGCAACGAAGACTTACTATGTCGGGCGGACGGACGGATAGAATACGCTAAATTGTAGCTGCACTACGGATTTTTATTACGTGCCACGGGCAATACTGTCAGAACCGTAATTCTAGACTGAAATATTAGCGACAAGTTTGATACAAACGGACGTTCTGCTTCTTACGTGCGCCAGATTATGGCTCGTCGATTTTGAACGCAGCTTCTGTAAAGCCGAGGATAGAAATGATGGTTGTGACTTTCGGTGGGGCCACATTTATTGTGACTTTGAATTAATTTTTCTCCTGTGCTTTAAAGGAATCATCGTTGCGTTATTCTTTAAGTTTAGGAAAAATTATGGGCTAGGAAGAAACCCAGTCTACTTGTAAATAGGCACTATAAAAAGTAACAAAGTGGGTGCAAGTTCAAATGTAATTTCTTTTTTAAATCTTCTCATTCAGCAGGCTATGTCAGACCTGTAAACGGGGTTCTGAACCCCGGATGCCCAGCAAGACGGGCTAAATGTGCTTGTCCAGGAACAAGGTCATGGGGTTCTTCCGGTCTCAGTCAAGGGAAACTGCTAAAGCTTTCACTGACATGTCGTTCAGCGACGACTTCAATGCCGTCCTGCTCACAAACGCACAGCCGCCTTCCTCCGGCCGTTCCTTTCACTGGAGGCACCACACTCGCAGGGGAGAGACGTGTCCAAACCGGGCGTAGCCATCAGCGCACCGTTGTGTCGGATGCGCGCAACGCGGCCCACTTCACTTAGCAGGGCGCAATTCAATTAACGAGGGCCGGGTGTCAGGTCGGGTCGATGTGGCGGCGGCAATCAATCGCCAGGCGGGGCGCTCCGCTCGCGTATCCCATGCGGAAACGTCATCGCCGTCATCGTTCCCGCCGCCGGAGCCGAGGGCCGCTATCGGCGCCAACGTTACTATTTGTCGGCTCCGTCGAGCGAAGGGTCCCTCAGTGCCTCAGCTCGGCTGCAGCGCTCGACCCCGTACAGCGCAGTCTGCATACGGCTCCCCTCGTCACTTTGCCCTAGTTGTGCCCAGCGAAAGTTCGGCCTCTCTCGCACTTTCCTCCTCATCCTTGCCCGTCCCAATCACCTGGAGATTCATGGCATCCGGCGTCGCGTGACGGCTAATTAAAAGTCTTAGAAATAATTACCGGGAAGACTGACTATGCAAGGCATTTAGCAGTTGCTCCAAGCAAATTAAAACTTTTATCTAGCGCACGCTTGAACCGCTATCATCGCTCAGACCCGCTTGGCACCCGCAGGGAGGTGTGTTGGAGAGTGAAGTATGAATTAGCGTTTTGTCGTTATTTTCGGCCAGTTTTTCTTTCTATAGAAATGGTTCGCGAGAATGACCATTGTCCTCCCTTCTCTCCTTCGATTGGGATGAGCATATGCCGGGAACATTCTAAGAACTTTTGTCATCTTCACCCACTCATGTCCCTCGCTCTATTACCCGAATGTCAGAACTGCAGCCGCAACCAACATTGACCTGCATCCACTAACGAACTCTTTCAAACTTGGAGGCGAGTCTGGCTCACCCGTGCGCAGGGATGCAGCTCCTGCTGGAGAACATAGCAAGGAACTCAATCAACCTCCAAACAAACTCTTATGAAATAGAGGTTCTTCGAAAAAATATATATTTTCTTCTTGTTCACACCCTTCCACTTGGCCCACTCTCAACCACACACCCACACTCTCCTCCAAACCTCACCTTTCAGCAGTGCGAGACCGCGCTGACCAGGTCATCACCAAAACAACATGCCATCTCTCCTACAGACCCGAGGCAGCGCGGACTCGCGGTATCCTAAACGAAGGAGGCTGACCACACTCCCTGTTTCCACCTTATGCTCAATTAAAGTTTCTCCCTCCCTCCTGTCATCTCTCTCTCTCTCTCTCTCTCTCTCTCTCTCTCTCTCTCCTCTCTCTCTCTCTCTCTCTTTGTGAAAATAAGGGATAGTCCTTCTTCCCTCCTTCTTTCCTTCCAACTACTCTCACTCGTTCATTCTCTATCGCTCCTTTCTCTTCTCATCCCCACTCGGCCAGTTAAGGTGTCGGCTCCCGGCAAGATAGCTACCGGCCTCTGTCTCGCCATCCCCGTCCCTGAACAATCACTTTCTTTTACTCCTTCTGATCGCTCCGTATGCGTAATGCGTTTGCTTGATATCTTCGGCTACTCTTTAACTGAGGCGCAACTCGTCGTGCTTATGGTGTGTTCTAAGAGATGAAACGGAGTGTGAACCGTTGTAAAAAATGCTGCCGCCGACGTTGATTGGACATGCATATTTTTAAATTCTTTTGTAAAGTGTGCGTGAGACATACTTAAACTTCCCTCCATGCGAGTACAGAAATTTGGCGGATAGACTTTTCAGGTAGTTTCCTGGATTGCAAATATATGTAAAATTATTGCGCAGTGTGACGTACGTTGCAGCCAATCGTCACGTGCATACGACGCTCACGGGAAGACAGCTGGCGAAATTATAATAATTGGTCGCTCCTTGAAGACGGTTGGCTTCCCATAACCGCAATCAGTCGTCGGTTGTTGATTGGGCGCGCGAAAAGGCCAAGGAGATGGGAATTTTCCCATTGCGATGCCACTGGAAACCTCATCTATACGTTTTTAATCTGTTTTCACACACAGCCACCGGACACCAAATCGAAGGCACCTTACAGGTTTTGCCGTCATCTAAGCTTCCCAGAGCGCAACCTGTCTTGGTTAAACACAGGCGCGTGGCGTTTGACCACGACCGTGGTTACGGAAGCTGCCTGTTATCTGGTAAGGTTAAGCGTTCCGGAGCAGCTCCTTTTGGGGCTGAATTTACGCTACTGGAGCCAGGACAGCACATCGCGATATGATTTGCTGTCTCATTGGGAAGGCCATTCTTGATTCGGTTCACGTAAACCGCGCTTTCTATTTGTTACCAACAAAAAATACCATTTCCTCTTCAGAAGAAAGGTATGAACCATAAAATGTGGAGCTGAGGTGTTCGGTGTAGTGGGCCTTACTTTAGCATCATAGCTTTTTGAATGTCCGTCCGCGAATTCCCTAATCACAGTAGGGGGAAGCGCGATCATCCGTTTCCGAGTAGAAACACATTACGATATCACATTAGCAATTCAGCATAAATGATTCAGTTTCTCCTGTAAGACTCATTGTCCAAGACTTGCCATGGTGGAAAATTGAAGGAGGAGGAATAAACTTTATTTATGCGAGCCTTAGGTGCTGCTGTCTGGGCACCCACCTGGTGGGGGGTTTCCTCTAGTCCGGGATACCCTGGCCTGCACTGGCCACCCGGGCCCTCTCTACCAGGCTACGCTGGGAGGAGAGGTCGGAGCTGGTCAGTTGTGCCACCCACTGCTCGTAAGTAGGTTGGAGATTGGGAGTAAGGGACGGGGTTTGTTGACACCCCCATACCAGATGGTATAGGGTGCCAGGATGGGGGCAGTATTTGCAAGATGCGGGGTAGAGGGTGGGGTACATTGCATGGAGTAGGGTATTGTGGGGGTAAGAGTTTGTTTGTAGTCGCCGGAGTATTCTACCTTCGGTTCTAGATAGGTGTGGGTGGGGTGCTGGGTATTGTTGGCGCCCGCGCCGGTAGTGGGCGAGTATATCGGCATATTTTCTCAGGGGCGTGGGCTTGAGGATGTCGCCATCTTGAAGTTTGTCACTCTCTCGGGAAACGGCCCGGTGTGTATGCGCGCGGGCGGCGGCGTGTGCCGACTCATTTCCTTTGAGGGCTTCGTGGCCAGGTGTCCAGACAATCTGTAGTTCAGGAAGTTGCTTAATTTGTTTTAGTATAGCCAATGCTGGTAAGGATATTCGTCCGATCAAGAAATTGCGGCATGCAGCTTGGGAGTCTGTCAGTATTACTGTGTAGTTTTCGCAAGTGGTGGCAGCTAGGGCGATAGCAACTTCTTCGGCTGTTTCTATAGATTTTGTAATGGTCGTGACTGCGGTTAACTCTTTTCCGTTGGCGTCGGTCACACTGGCAGCGTGCGCAGATTTGTGGGGGTATGGAGAGGCGTCTGCATAGCGACTGAAGGGGAGGTGGTCATACTGCACATGGATTGCTCGTGCTCTTGCTGCTCGTCGTGCCTTGTTATAGGTCGGATGCATATTACGTGGGATTGGAGCCACTCTGATGTGTTGTCGAATTGGTCCGGGGATGCGTGTCTTCTCGTCTGGTTCAATGCTCCGCACACAGCTTGGAAAATTGAAGACTTCCTAAAATATTCTCACATTCGCGTTAACGGCAGTAAGGGGAGAACTGCAGGTTTGCCTTCGTCAGCTTAGGCACGACGCTTTCTACAATACGGCGTCACGATGCTCATAATGTGCTGAGAAAGAGACGGCTAAAACAATTTTGTATCTGCGGTTAAGCTGCCATTGAGAATGCCCCCGTGCCATCGAAAGGAACTAGGCGCAAATCATCAACCATACTTTCAAACTTTGAGGTCGTAATTTCACGCAAAGCCTACAAAGCAATAAAGTAAGCAACCCTCAAGGCAGCGCAGAAATTAGAATCGCCGCAACAAAATCTAATCCAAAGTCCAACGCACTCAGTTTCTTGAGGCAATTAATCTGGTGTGTGTTGACTCAGATACGTGGCAACCCAGGTTAAAATTTTGTTAGCGCGTCCCTTACTTCTCTCACCCACATAAAAATTTATTATAAATATAAAATTGGCAGAGGGAAGGACGGTCGGTCCAGTTAGAACACATTCACACTCGGAGCGCAGGCACGACAAAACTTTGTCCCGGTAGAATTGAGCAGCTCGCCACCAACATCCGCCAGCGCAAACACGCTAGATTGCACATGCATACCTTACCCAGCGCACCCGCGATCTTCACTCACCCCTGCAACGCCTCCTATAGGTGGTATTCATTGAAAAGTTTAGCTCTCAATTTCTTCGCTTGGCAACACTGGAAACGGCCATGGACATGGCCGCTAAGGCACGGACATGGCGCTGCTTGTGCAACTGCACCCACAGGCAAAATTAAAAAGAAGACCTGCGTGCGTCATCTGTTCCGTTTCAAGGCGATTCTAGTTGCTACCATCATTGACCAATCCCGTTTCAAGCACGCCTTTGCAGAAGTGCCCCCATAATTAGTGTACCCATGCTGTTGCTGTCACTAGGTTGTTGTAACCCTCCTTTCTAGTACTGTACCATACCGACCCCTTATATAGAAGTACCGACATAATTACTGTACATCATCTGTTGCCGTTCCCAAGTTGTTACCCTTCTTACAAGTGCCGTGTCATGCCCACTTCTCATGTAATGCCCCAATGGGACCTTTGAGGAATCAATAAATCAATAAATCAACGGTGAAGTCAAAAGAGATGTTAATAATCGCACTCACACTGGACTCGAGGCATTACTTTGCGTTCGGTGGGGTAGAGTTTGGAACGTCCAACACAAATCATGAGCTTAGCACAGACAAGTACCGCCATCCAGCGGAGCCTGACATAACCAGCGACGGTGCACTCACAGGGCTGCCTGCATGCGAACCTCGCCAGTGCATACAAGCCATAGGTAAGAAAAAAAGAACTTTTCCCCACACCATCTTTCCCAACAAACATGTCGGCTCATTGCTTTTCCCTTTTTATTTAATGACAAAGCCCTACAGTTACGTCCAACCTGAACGGGGAAGAATTCGCGCAGAAGTGACTTGAATCGTGTTCGATCTTATAAAAGGCGTCGGTAACGGCTGGTAGCGCACGTAAAGGAAGGACGGATTGCTTCGTTTTTTGGCTGTAAAGTGTTTCACTCAAGAGCGGTGCCTTCTTTGCGGGCACCTCCGGAAAGACGCAAGAAGGGCGGAGGAAGGCGAGCTGGTTTAACGGGAAACGCGCACCCAACTTAACGAGTGGCGGAGTGCACGTCGACTAGAAATCTGGCACGTACGCCCGGATCCCTCGCAGAAATGGAGCCGCCCCCGGAGGAATGGGAACGATGCAGAAAAAGCGAATGTTCGCTTCAAGGCGCGGTAGAAAAGCAGAAGTGAAGAGAACAACAACAAAAAAAATGCGCCAAAGTGAGTTCTGTTTACCATCTGGAAATAGCGCAACGGGGGCCTCGGCACCGCAAAGAAAACGTGTACTCCACCTAGCTGCTTGTCAGAAGCGCGTGCTCATTTGTAACCACTTCAAGGGAAAGCGGGATCCTGAAACGCACAACTTGGAACTTGCAGCGTTTAACTTATACCGACGCCTAGGTAAATTGTCTGGCTGGAGCAGCCTTTTACATTAGTTATAGTTACTTTAACCAAGCGCTTCAGATATTCCGAGTCCGGTGCTGCACTCTTGAATCCTGAGCACGAAATGTGTATTAAGGGGTCTAGAACATTAAATAACGGATTGTTGGTGGGTCCGGTATGCCCCAAACCCCTGTACAGCAAGCGAAAATAAGTTCTGCTCTCTGGCTATCTTTTTTTGTCGACACTATTTTGATGTCAGAGTCTCGTAGACAACATGCTCCGAGACAGCTTTCATGCGACGGTTGCACGCCGCTGGACTGTCAACACTTTCAAAATCACTTGAGCAACTTTTATTTCTTCTACGACTTTGTGGTCTAGCAACCAAGACGTGCAACCTAGTCTATGCTGCCTGCCCTTGACAAGAAAGTAAGACCATCTCCGTTTTTTTTTGTTGCTGCTCCAACAAGCAGAGTGGGCGCGGATCGGTTTTTTTTTTGTTTAAACCGCGAGATAATTTTATTTCGTCTGCCCCGCTCCGTTTACTGTTGCCAAGTAAGAATTATGCTAGCATTCACATCAACGCTGTATTATGGAGCCAACTTCAAACATTCACCTTTCCCATCTCTGCCCTTCTATCACTCTAACACACCGAGCCGCGCTCTAACCAAAGTCCTATATGCCCTGAATACACAGACCTATCACATGGGATTTGGTCCTGCGAGGAGAAGCCCCTACAAACTCTTAAAGAGCACCCTATTTTATTTTCAAATTATGAACAAGGAGCAGTGGGAGGCCGCACTGGCCAGCACAGACCCTCTGACACAGACTTCACAAGCCTAAGTGGCCGAAGACGCCACGGAGAAATACATGAATCCTCCCATCGTCTGAACGACACCGAAGTCGGCCTGAAACAGGTCCCGCCCGTGGGAACAATAAAGTGATTTTCTGATCTGATCTAATCTGCTTTTACGTCCGGCTAAGCTATGTGGCTGCGTTTGGAGTGGCAGAAGAAACGGCATAACAGTTCATCTCCCCCAGGACGGAGTGAACACGGAACCATCAGTTCTTGGCCGAGAAACGCTTCAGCACATAAAGAAAACAGTACGAGCCTGCGGTATAGGTGGCTTCCCTGGTAGCGTTTTGGCGCTAGTAACCCTCCCCCCTCCGACCTCTTCTCATGCTGGGCTAAACAAATATTTTGGTGGATAGGCCGCATACATCTCACTTTTTCCCGTGCATGCTTAAGACCCCTTTTCACGGTAAATCTCCGTACTCAACATTTACGTTGGTATCTTTGCATTCGGAATTTTGAGACACATTTTTTTCGGAGGAGATTCAGAATAATGCCTCCTACATCAATTGCTTTTTTTCTGAATTCCCCACTTTAGGTTATAAGTGTGGTTGCGTGTCGCTTTCTCACATACAAGAACTGAAAGTACGAAACACTTCTGAGCTATTACTGCAATTTTTGTTTAGCGGGGATCGCAAAATCTGCGCTCCACGCGAAGAAGTAAACCGGTTTCATTATGGGGTATAAATAAATATATCCGTGTTTAGGCACTACTAGACTTGAAAAAATAAACGAGGTGCTTTGCTGGCCACAACTTGTCTACCATATTTATGCCCAAAAAAACCGCATGCACAAAGTTAATAGCGTGATTTACTTGTTCAAGTTGGCTATTACAGTCAAACCCGTTTATATCGAACTGCAATATGCACCGCGATTAGTTTGATATATCCAATAGTTCGATATAGCCGAACCCGCCTATAACGAACTTATCGTTACAAGTTCGCAATCCGCGGGAGCCCCTCTCGCCCTCCTCAACTCCACCATCCCCGCATGCAAAAACAAACACAGTAAAGTAGCCGTTACCATACCCAAAATAATTCATTTATTGCAAGTATTAAAGCTACTTTCCGCCTGAACTGCCTACTTTGCAAAGAAAAAAGCGGTGATTTTTGTTTTCACTTTCGTTTTGGCGGCTTCAACTAGCATAGCATTCTCTACACGAAACATTATTTGCACCAGTTCGAGTCCGCGTCCTCCAAACTCTAAGAAGCATTGGCGGAGCACATTGACTGCCGAAAGCGCTTGATTATAAGCGTCGGACGGCTTTCACTCGCGACATCATCGGGAATGTGAGGGAGCTCTTCCCACAGTTCACCGATGCTGCTGTCTTGGTCTGGAATCGCTGACTGTGCGGGTTCCGTCGTGAGTCCCGCGCGTCGGAAACAGTTACGGAAAGTGTCGGGCGTCATGTCGCTCCGTGCGAGGCGCAATGTCTAAGTCACAACTCTTGCTCCGTGGTCGCGGCCAATCCACATCTCAATCGCCGCTCTGAGACCATGCATTTCGGCGGCCATTCTAGGCGCGCAGAGTTTGATATATCGGATGTGAACTTCGTTATAAGGAATATGTTTCCCATGTATTTCCGTAACTGAAATATTTTTGTTCGATATATAGCATAATTCGCTCTATCCGGCTTCGTTATAGCCGGGTTTGACTGTATGTACAAAATGGGGGTTGAAGCTGTGAACAAAAACGAAACTAGCGTTTTTCATTTTTACGCCTTCCCTGCGTATTGGATGACTTAAAAATTCAACAGAGTGGCGGGGTACTCAAACCTTGCGAGTGGCAGCTCCAAGGTCCGGTGAACTTACATAACGTCCAAGCAATCTACATGTGTGATGAAGTGGAGGACGGCTTAATCAAAGGGCGTAGGACGCCACATTCTCGAAACAGTGAAAACAGGTTCGGCTAGTGAAGCCTCAGCCTGATGGGTTTCGGAAATGAGGCTTTCCTCATTTCGCATTTGCTGACCAGAAAAGTAGAAGGGGAATATCGCCAGCTTCTGCTTCGTTGCCCATAAACATGGCTAAGCATAGCTGTGAGGAATATACGTAGGGTTGTTCGTTTTCGGGTAAAAGCCGATTTTACCTGATTTTTACACCCAGAACATGTTTGAGGGGAACCGAGTTGAACTCATTTCTCCCCAAATAAACCTTTTTAAGAGAGAGAGAAAGACTTTATTTTTGGCCAGCAGGGATTGAGAGGTCGGGATTCGCAGAGCCTCCACATCCCACCCACGTTCACGACGTCTTCGGGACTAGGCCCCGCCGGCGTCGGCGTGAGCGGTGCGCGAAAGGTACTCGGGAGTTCGTCCCTTTCCCCCCCGTCTGCGACTCTCTCCGCTTAAAAGGGCCGTGTCTAGAGTGCTGTCCGACGGTATTATAAGCAGGGCACTATATCGATTTCCACCGGTGTTTTGTGACAAAATTGCCGCGTCTGACGCTACATGACGTCGCTCTAGATAACGTGAAGCTAGGCAACCTAACCCAAACATAACATAAGACAACCTAACGCACACAAAGAAATCTTTTGAAACACAAAAACTTACCTAAGTCATAAAAATTATACTTCAATTTAAAGATGAAAAAAAATCCTGGCAAGAACCGGTCTCGAACCACCGTCCTTGAGAACAAGAACCTAAGGCGGATCCTCTACACTACAACGACACACGCTTCGGCCTGGTGCTAGCCTAGTCTTAAATATTCGAATGTCGTCGGACGGCACACTAGCCTTGCCTGCAGCGGCCACCTAGAGTGCCGTCGGACGGCACTCTAGACACTGCGTTTTAAAATAGCGATCTGCACTATCGTGGGCTGACCGACCGCCGTCCCCAACCAGTACTGCCTGGCAGCAATCCCTACCAACACAGCTTTCGAACTCATTTAGTATTGACATGACTTTACCGCTCGTTACCACAGGCTGGCAAAGGCTACACTGACAATGCTGTGCCTAGTAAATGGAAGCTGTTATGTCGAGAGGGCTTTCTCCCAACTGAGATACCTTCAACGGTCCGACAGGTCTTGAATGGAGACCGAGATGGTCCGCATGCGGATGATAGTGCATGTAAACAAAGATGTGTAAAAAATGGCTGACCAGCCTTTCACTAATAAAATGTTTTATTTCTTTGGAGTTTTGCCATGCTATTTACTGTCATCATACGAATTCATTTCGAAACAAACAATTTCGGGGAGTATTTGCAAGAAAAATCGGAAGTCCCCCCGGATGCCGGCTTGAAGCAAACACCGAGTTTTAACGCGTTAGAGTTAAGAAGCTCGTGATACCTTCTGATAAAAGAAACTGAGTGTATTACATAGTACATCTGTAGATTTCACCCGAGAAAACTAGAATTGCAGTATGGTTGTAGAAAAAAAAAGATTTTTTCTTAATTATCAGCTTTAAAGGTAGCACCCGAATGTTACCCCCCCCCCCCCTTTTAAGAAAATATAAAACCCGAAACCAACAACCCTAATTATACGGGCTTCGATACGGACAGCCCGGCGACATTTTGTGCCGGAATGACAATGGCGTTTAGTTCCGTTTGCCCCTAAAGTGGCGAGAGGGAAGGAAGGAGAGAATCGTATTACGATTACGAACAAAATGTTCGTATTACGAACAATACGAACAATACGAAATTGTTCACGAACAAAATGACCCACTACTGCGTACAGGGACGAAATTGTGAGCTTTATTCGTTTCATTGTTCGTTTCAAAGTGTCTGTTCGGAGTGAACTCTGATTGGCTGAAACCAATCGCCAGGATGTGGCGCATTTCCATGCGCGTCAGTATCAGCAATCGGAAGGACGTCACGACTGATACAGGCATGAAATGTGCGTTTTTGAAACGTACACAACTCAGAAGTCCGTTCAGGTATAAAAAGCACATTTACACCAATGGCGCCACTTGGCACATGCGTTTGACGGCGAAAACCTTGCTGCCTTAGTTGTCTCGAAGAGAATGTAAAACATGAAACGAAGAAAAAAGATAGTTTTTTTTTCGTACATATTCCCCGGTGAAATTTCAAAATGGCTCATCCTCATGGTGAATACATCATAGAATCCGCAACAGCAATAATTGTATTCATTTTATGATGATAGCAAGAGTCGCGGCGCCATCCGTTTAGAAAATACGACACTATACAACTGTAAAAACTAACGCTGCAACACGGAAAGTGCCTCGATAATCAGGAAAGCTGCAGGAAAGCATGATCACACCGATAAACGCAGAGGAACGTGATGACACAAACAGACACCTATTTGCCTCTCCGGATCTAATGGCGAAAGAGACGGGATATATCCGCTCGGGAAATAACGCTGGGCCTAGCGCTGCAATCGAGTAAGCCGTGCCACCAGCGTTGTAAATCTGCATTGCTCCTGTGACAGTCTGACGAGGTTCCTTGTACGCAAGGGGTGGACCTGCCTGGAAGGCTTTACGCGGATCACTGCCGGGCTTTGACGAGGGAAAAGCTAGGTTGTTTCAAAGATGAAAATTGCAGCGGTGGATGCCACAGACAAGAGCTATGAGGAGCAGTGCCCATGGAGGAAATACTTGGGCCTGAACCTAGCCCTATAACCCCATGTAAGAAACTGACAGTGGGAATAGGACTGCTCGCGTACAGTGTTGCTTTGTTTTTCTTCGGGATCCACACGTTAGATCGAGCCCCATCGGAATACTTATTTTATAGTTTTTACGCACAACCATTAGTCATTCTATCGAGCTTCGAAGTGTTCTCAGGACCACTTTTATAACACAACCCATGAAGGTTCTTGATATATGAGGTCACGTGAGCACACGACGACCCCATTCCTTGAAGTGGCTTTGAATGCGACACATGATATGACAGCATAACATGAGTTGTAACCTAAAAGAAAACGTAAAGCTGTGCTGCTTATAATGAAAAAAGTTTCTCTCATGAGCTGTCATCTTAACCTCGTAAGTTTCGTCTAAAAGCTATTATACTGTACATAGGGCTCTCCGTCGTGGCAGCGTTTTCCCTTTTAGTAAAGAACCTTTCACACGGTGTTATAAACGGCAAAAATTCAGCCCACACGTGCTGCGTGTTTCGGAACCCTGTTTCGGGAAATTACGAATGCGGGTAATTACCGCCGGGGTGCTAATTAATTGGTTGAGCAAAAGTATTGCCTTCCCCACAATTTCGGTAACGTAATAAATAAAAGAACAAGCCGGCACTTCGAAACAGTTTATTCCGTCAACGCAAGCGCCAGATCGAAAGACCTGTAATGGCTGGGCACGATGGAAATAAACAATTTTCGCCGTTGATGATTATCTGCATCCTTTTCGCACTAAACGGGTGCATAACGGGTTCAGCCCAAGGAACTCCTCGATACCGAAGCAATTACGCAACGCAAACACGGCTGCATAGGCTGCCGACAAGATGAAGCCTCTCATTGATCGTTGTGGTTATGTGCGGTAGCTTGCGCTGTATTCATTTTGTCATCTTCCATTCGCGTCCTAATGCTGCATTCATTAGTACATAACGTTTCACAATGTAGGCGCCCCTATTTTCTCTAACCGTAAACTGCTATGTTTGCACAACGTGGCATGACTGCGTCGGCTTACTTTGCGACAGAACTCCTTCGCGGGATGGAACGGCCGAGGTTACTGTGGGCATTGCCATGAACATGTCCACGTTACAATCGAAACTTCTTACTCTGATTGCGGGTGCACGTAATATCGCCTTCTGTACCTGTCTCTTCATCTTTAGGACTACGAGCATACAATCATTGTTCCGGGAAGCACTCTACCGCCTCCAGGATCTTTTACACGCAGTCTCTGGCATCAATGCAGTTCGCAGAACTTGACGTCGTTCCTCGCTAGATTGGAATCAACCTTCCGCTTCAGGGGCAGCGAAATAGAACGTGGTGCTAGAGGGACGACACAAGCGCATCAGGTTTCCCAGGAGGAAGCGAGGGTTTAGGTAGAAGCAGTAATGACGGTTTCGGCTTGCTCCCAGTCAAACATAAAGCAATGGCGTTTGAAATGATCGGTTAAAGCATGAACCACCAAAACGCAGTGGTCAGGATGATGATGATAGTTGGGTTTTATTGGCGCAAGGCCGACTATGGGCAAAGAGCGCCAAAGAAGAAGTTACGGAATTGTGATGACACCGTACATACTAAGACATGCGACTAAAAGTAAAGGTGATGCAAAACAAAACACAATGCAGATGGCTGGTGTATAGGGCCAGGGTGATTACACATGATATGATAAGAGCTGCAGAAAGTTTAACCTCAGCTAAAAACTTAAAAACACGTTGACTAGAAAACATTGGTTCGTCGGCTAAAAAGTATGATGGGTGCAAAGGAATGTGTCGTCTGTATATTTCAGGAAATGTTTGTGTCGTGTTGTGTCAAGTGCCTTGCATGTGATTAGTATGTGGACTACGGATAGGCCCATTCCACACCTGCTACACGTGGGCCCCGAAGTTCTAGTGAGCAGGTGGGAGTGCGTAACATGTGTGTGGCCTATCCGCAGCCTAGCCAGGGCGACTTCAGTGTATCTGTTGTGTGAGTCAGTACGTAGCGTCCCAGTTGTGGTTTTATTATGTGTAGTTTGTTGTCTGTTTGTTGACTCCAGCGTAATTGCCTGTGTTACGAAGCTGTCGTCTGATGAGTGTCTTTAGGTCGGTGTAAGGTACTGTTGTTATGTCAACTGTGGTCATGAGAGCAGCAGCACCAGCCATTTGATCAGCAGTCTCATTGCCAGGGATCCCACAGTGACCTGGTACCCAGCATATAGTTATTTGAAGATTTGAGGCATATGCAGTCATTAGCACCTTGAAAAGAACATTGATTACATAGTTTTTTGACGATCTTCCTGATGACAATGCCTGCACAACGCTTAGAGAATCTGTGTAGACGATGAACTTTGGAATCTTATGTTCGAGGATGTGGTTTGAAACGAGTAAAATGCCATAGGCTTCTGCCGTGTAAATACTGCTATGAGAATTCATTGTTTTAGTAACGGTAAAATTTGGTCCGTGCGATGCACAAGATACAGTAAAACCAGTTTTTCGACGCGTCGCTATAGAATTCTGGCGCGCCTGTACTTGTCCTGCAGGAACAGGAAGTGCTGCAGAATTGCACTCCTTGGTACCCTATTTTTTTCTACTAATGTGAATGATAGGTCGCATGATATAGGATGTAGATGCCATGGTGGAATTAAATAATGGATGGGTGTCTTGTGCGTGTCTGAAAGAGGGACCGTGAGTGCAGAAGCCTCCTCCCTAACTCTGAGAGAGAAAGGTAAGGAAATAGATGGCCTGTTTAAAAAGAGTTGCAAGTTTGATGTATTGTTCATGATGGGATTAAAGGATGGTTGGTAAGGGACACAATCTTAGATGCATACAGCAGGTCAACATACTCCCGCTGATGCCCTAGACACCACTTGTCGCACTCGACATAAAGGCTTTCGACAGGGCTAGTGCGAAAAGCGCCGCATGAGAGGCGAAGGCCAAGATGCAGCACTGGGTCGAGCATTCTCAGTGCGGTCTTTGTCGCTGACCCATACACGACACTGCCGTAGTCGAGCCGGGACCCCACCAACGCTGTGTACAGGCGCAGCAGGAGTTGTTTGTCGGCCCCATAAGATTGATGTGAGAGAACCTTAAGAATATTCATTGCCTTTAGGCATTTACATTTGAGCTGTTTGACATGAGGAATGAATGTAAGTTTTTCATCGAATAAAATGCTAAAAACTTGTGCTCCTTGTTCACAGGAATTGGCACATTCGCAAGAGTGATGTCTGGGTCCGGGTGGACCCCACGCTTCCTGGGGAAATACAACCAATAGCTCTTTCTGGGATTAATTTTTAAAACCATTCTTGTCTGCCCAGCCGGCAAGCTTCTTGACGCCGAGCTGGACTTGACGTTCGCAGATGGACATATTACATGATTAAAAGATATCTGCACGTCATCTACATACATGAGTAAGAAATTGTAGGCGGCAGTGCCTTCCCAAGGGAGTTCATTTTTACTATGAAGAGAGTGCAGCTTAGAACTCCGCCCTTGCGGCACGCCATTTTCTTGCACGTGTACCTTCGACAGTGCAGAACCAACTCTGACGCGAAAGGTTCGCTCCGACAAATAGCTAGCAAGGGTGTTAAACATATTACCAGAAACACGAATGACTTCAGGTCAGTAAGGATCCCATAACACCAAGCGGTGTCATAGGCCTTTTCTAGGTCGAAAAACAGTTAAACAGAACTCTTTGTGAATGAAGGCATCCTTAATATATGACTCTAGTGCAACAAGTTGATCATTTGTGGATCTCCCTGCCCTGAAGCCTGCCTGGCAGCTCTCGAGAATGCCGTTATACTCCAAAAAGTACACGAGCCTCCGGTTTATCATCTTCTCGAGAAGCTTGCACAGGCAGCTGGTCAGGGCAATGGGTCGATAGCTAGCGGGAGAAGAAGGGTCCTTCCCTTCCTTCAAGAATGCTACAACTATGGCATCCCCCCAAGACTTTGGAATGTGCCTCGAAAGCCATACCTTGTTGAAAAGGTGAAGAAGTGTTACAAGAGTGTCGGTGTGTAAGTTCTGTATCATTGTATATGTAATGTTGTCTGGGCCTGGAGCTGAGGGTTTACACGTGCTCAGAGCAGCCCTCAGCTCATGTAGTGAAAACAGGGAGTTGTACGAAGTCTGTGATTTGTTGTTGTCGTGTAGGGACTTCTTTTCACAAGAGGCTTTATGTTTCAGGAAAGTGTTCGTGTAGTGTTCTGAACTGGACACGTGTTGGAAGTGTTGTGCGAGTGGGTCAGCCTGGTCTTCAGAGTGTCCCTGTTGTACTGACCAGGGGCAGGCTGTGTGTCTGTTGCCCTTTGAGTTTGCGTATACGTGTCCATACTTTCCGTGTGTCTGTGTAGGAGTTTATTGATGTTATGAATGTACGCCAACTCTCTCGTTTTGCCTTACGGCGCACACGTTTTCCTAATGCCTTGGCCCGTTTTGAACAAGAGGAGGTTCCCGACGTGGGTACCGACGAAGGATACCCCACGCGTTGTTCTGGGCCTCTCGCGCCCGCCTACAGTCCTCATTCCACCACGGCCTCCGCTGGTTGCGCGGGGCACCAGAGACGTGGGGAATGGACTTTTCGGGCGGCGTCGAGGATGTTGCGCCGTGAGCAGTTTGGGTAGCTTCTTCAACGTGTAGGTGTCTATGGATGTGTGGTGTAGTTTGGATGTCTCTGTAAATGTATTCCAGTAAGCTCGTGCTTCATTGAACCTATTATGGGAAGATGGACTGCATGGGCCTTTACCTATGTATGTGAGTGAGGTGGGGAAGTGGTCACTACCGTATGGGTCAGTGCCCACAGCCCACTCGAGGACAGGAAAGAGAACTGCGGAGCCAATCGCCAAGTCAAGACATGAGTATGTGTTGTGTCCTATGCTATGGTATGTAGGCTGTTTATTGTTGAAAAGGCATGCTCCTGAAGATGTAAGGAATTTCTCTATAAGGCGACCTCAGGCATCCGTGCGAGAAGAGCCCCAAAGAGTATTGTGAGCATTAAGGTCGCCTGTCAGGATGTATGGTTCGGGCAGCTGGTCAACCAGCGCCTCGAAGTCAGAACTTAAAAGTGAAACATCAGGAGGATGTATATGGAGCATACCGTTATCAAACCTATTATATATTATCAAGCGTATTGCTACAGCCTCAGGATAGTGTTCAGAGTGACAGGGTGGCAGGCTAAGGATTTCCGGGCAATTATGGCCACACCGCCAGAAGAGTGTGTGCAGCCATCCCTGTCCTTTCTGAAGACCATGTAACTATTCAAGAGATTTGTGTGCTTAGAATTCAAATGTGTTTCCTGAACACACCTTACACTTGGCTGATTGGCATGGAGTAGTTCGTATACATCGTCAAGATTTTTAAGAAGGCCTCTACAGTTTCATTGAATTATGTTTTCTCTTCCCATTATTTAGTGTGAGAGCTACTGGAGTGTGTGTGTTTGTTTATGTGTCGTCTTTCGGGGCTGTGACTCTCGCCTTTTTTGGCTTGTCGGGAGGCTTTGGCGTCGGGACGCGTTCCTTGCGCTGCGTTGCAAGCACGAACGGCCCGACATCCATGTCGTCGTCGGATGTCCGAGGGGTGCCCGACGGACCGGGCCCCCCGGACTTGGCCCCCCCTCGGGAGCCCTTCGTTTGAGCCGCCACCGCCGAGGGCGTCCGGGGCGCCAGAGGTGGCACGGGCGGTGCGGTGGCGGTGGGAACCGGTGCGGGGCCCGTGGTGTCCATCACCTCGGTACCCTCCAACGCACTGGAGGACGGGGAGACAGAGGCGGGAGCGGCACCGGTCCCGACGGAAGACAGTTGCACCACAACCGCTGCTGCCTCAGCAAGCGGCGTGGTCGCGGGTTGGGCTGCCAGAGGCAACCCAGGGGGGGGCGGAGCAGGGACCAGGTCAGACTCGCTGAACTGGGTCCCTGTGGACACCAGACGCCGCTCCGCCCCCCGGCGAGCCGCGTCGGCGTACCTCCCCAGATGGAAAGAGGCGAACCTCTTTCGCGCCTCTGGGAAGGTGATGTTCTCCGTGACCTTGATGTTAATTATCTTTTTTCCATTTGAAATTTTTCGCACTTGCGGGAGTACGCTGCATGCGGACCGCCGCAGTTCACACAAGCGAGGGTTTCGGATGGACAGTTGTCAGTCGGATGATCGCGCGCCGCGCATTTCGCACACGTCGTTCGGCCACGGCAAGAGGTTGTACCGTGCCCGAACCGCAGGCACTTAAAACAGCGCCGCGGATTCGGGATGTACGGACGGATGGAGCAACGGATAAAACCTGCATTGATGTGTTGTGGAAGAACTGCGCGGTCGAAAGTCAAGATAATGTGCTTGGTGGGAATCTCCTTGTCGTCTCTGCGGATAGTGATGCGTCTCACGGCAGTGACGCCCTGATCCTTTCAAGCCGGCAAGGAGATCCGCATCCGTTTCGTTCAAAAGATTTGTCTCGGATATCGCACCCTGGAGCTGTTGAGGCTCCGATGGGGTGTGGCCCTGATGTCTAGATCAGCCAGTCTAGTCTGAGCTAGAAGCTTCGTGGGACTGCTGCTTGTCATTTATTTCGATGAGGAGTTCACCAGACCTTTGTTTTTTTTGCACTTATATGATTTTGCTACTATGGCTTCAAGATACTTGGCGATCAAGAAGACTGACTGAGATGCTAGAGGGTGGGTTGGATTGAGCGATTCCATCACAAGAAATCGAGAGAAATTATCCGGTTCAGGAAATGTTAAAGATGGCAATTGGGGAAAAGATACTTCGGTGCGGCCCCTTTTCAGGGACCGATCACGTTTGGGGGGGGGGGGGGGTTTGAAAATGCCATATAGCATAGTATAAAAGCAGGGAGACGGGGTACTTTCTTCTTTGACCTACCTGGTAGCCAAGAGGTCCCGGAGCTCCCTGCCTGGTAGACAGACAGGGAGCCCATCCGCCGGAGCTTGACCTGGGCTCCGACGGCCACCGTTAAAGGTTTCTACCCTTCACCTTAAAAACACATCACCACGGTTGGATCCAGCTTATGTTTGGGGGCTCGGGGTCCGCGGTATCGCCAGTACCGTCACCAAGATTGCTCAAGGTGCCCCGTGCGGGGGCAGTGGTCAGGAGCGCTGTACGTTATTTTCCAAGAAAAACTTAGTCCCCGTACGAAATGCTCTACCGCGTAAATAGACGGCCAACACACGTAAGATTCCATAGGCACAGAAGTATTTCACGCTCGTCGGACGTCACATCTCCGCAGCTAAATCAATACATAGGCTCCCACCAAACGACTACGGCCCGAGTTACCAGCTAACACCTCTCCCGGAACGGCCCTCGCCTTGCGTAGATTCATGGTCGAGTGTTCGATGAACTCGTGCCAGGCAACCCAAACGCCGCACTTTATGCTGACCATCAAATGCTTCCACTGCAAGCATATTGCACTAGGCGTGCAGAAAAATACCCAGTCCCTTATTATCCTTAATCTCTCCATGTGCGCTTGAGGATCTCGACGCCACTGGTCTAATACAGGACATGGTGGTGCGCAGAATAGGCGTCAGTCTGGAACACAATTCAATGCGTAGCATTCTTCGAATACTAGCGCGAGGTTTCAGTATATCCGGCCATACTCTAATCCCTTGTGAGTAAACAATCTAGCTTTCGCAATTCCCTTATTTTTGTTTAAACTGCGGTGTTAGATCTTCGGCATTAAAACTATCAAAAGATTCTCGCATGGTGGCGGGCCCATTCTTCTCCATGGCACAAACTAAATTTATCGATGGCCGGTCCTTACCTAATAATCTCAGTTGCAGGACGAAGAAA
The DNA here is from genome assembly GCA_013339765.2 of Haemaphysalis longicornis. Classification (NCBI taxonomy): domain Eukaryota; kingdom Metazoa; phylum Arthropoda; class Arachnida; order Ixodida; family Ixodidae; genus Haemaphysalis; species Haemaphysalis longicornis. The sequence goes on from CM023449.1 coordinate 244,582,935, forward strand.
AAGCCAGATGGTTAACACCCCACGCCCTAGCTTTCAGAGTTGAAGTTATAGAGCATCAAGGAATTCTTTTGGGCAATGGATATAAAATGTTAAAATTCTTGCAGAATGGGTTGCGTCATTGTGAATTTTGGCAGACTGTTTATAGAAAGGGTTTTGTTTTGTAGCTATATTCTGGTCTTCTATTAGTACGACGTACGAGGCCTCTAGCGGAATCAAAGTGACAGTGCCATTACAGGCACCCGTACGAGCAACACAGGCGCCGGGCTAGCACGCCAAAGCGTCTGAAAGGAGGTTCGAGGTTGAACGTCGCGTCGGGCGGGCTTTCATCCAGCGGCGTTGATTCGATTCCAGCTGGAGGGAAAGGTTCTCTCGGTGTTTCTCCGCCGGCTCACAGGTGCGCTCTCCAACACGTGTTTCTTCGGAAGGGCAAAGGTGGCACTCCTTTGACCCGTGGCTAAGGAAGAACGCAACGTGTAGCGACGGTTTCCGGATCTTGACACTCAAAGCTGTGAACGGTTACCCGCAGAGGAGGGTAAACGATGATTCCGCACGCCCCAAGCCATGTTTGTTCCGATATTTAGCGCCACTGACGTCGGTGAGTCACTGCTGAGGTTGCTGCACTTATGGTTTGGGATGTATGCGGACGCGGCTGGCTGGGTCTGAAACGAGCACTGAGCTCAATAGTGTTGCCGAAAACAACGAACCAAAGCGAATATTTATAGCTATAGTGGCATGGGGCGAGGGTGCCTTATGGCCAGAAGGCCTGGAAGATACCTTTGCCGCGCTGTTATTTATGAACTGCCCCATACGTTTTTTAATCTGGTAGATTGGTGCAAGGAGGAAAACGTGCGTACGGACGGGAGACAAACCAAGGCCATGTGAATGCAGGATGCTATACAGGCCGAAAAATTGTTGCGTGCGCTTGTTACACGCTGGCGCGCTGAAGGCAGAAGGGCCCCTGGTTTACTTGTGCCGGCGCCCTGGGAAGCACACAATTCATAGCTACTCACAGTGGATGAAATCGGTCCTTGAAAAGCAGAAGACGGTATTTCTGTCAAACCAGATTTCATATTTACGTGGGAATACGTGGTGCAATCGGCAGCATGGGTGCCCTTACGTATCTGACCAGGCAACGCCTATGATGGGAACAGTGTTCGAACAAAAAGTGCAGCATACAAAAGAAAAATAGAAAACTCGGAGTAAATGACATACACGTATTTTCGCGGCTCTTTTTATAACAGCTGCATATGGGTACCATATAGAAATTGTTTAGAGCATCTTGCCTCTTGGTGGTTTAAACAAAGATAAATGCATGTACGTCGTTAGAATGTAGGATTGATTAGGGCATTAGGATAAAGGTGTGAGGAGATAACTTTCAGCGCAATAAAGTTAAACAAAATAGTAGGAGATAGTTCCCCGTAGCATCCCCCCTTCCTGCAAGACGATGACCCCGTGTTTTTGATGGGAATATAGATAGATTCACGTTGTTAATCTTGCACTAATAAAGTTGCCCCGATAATTAATAATCGAGGGAAATGTCGCGCTACTAGGCTACTGCCTGACCTGATTGTGTTTATCGTTCTAGTTTTGCCCTTCTTCACAAGACCAGAAGATTCAAACAAAGCTTCTTCGAATTAGTTATCTATTGGACGTGAGCCTTCAATTCAGGCGATTTGCTTTAAACTGTGAAGTAGCAGTCGTCGATCAATAACCATTAGCCTCCATCCACTCTTAAAATTTTGCTACAAGGTCAAAAGAGCACTTTTTTGGCGTATTTCAGACCCCAAAAGCAACAAACTGGCTCGCAAAAACCACAGTAGAAATGTTTTTACCAGTTTCTCGATAAAGCGGTGGTATATCCCTTCTAAAATTTATACTAATTTTGTGCATCAAGCTTTCCGTGACGGGCTTGGGAGTACTGGAAACCTCTGCTAGAACGCTATTTTTTTTTTCTGAGCAGGAATTCACGGTTATTTGTTCGGCATGTTCCGTTCTTAGAAATACAGTAGCCTACCATGTTTTCGGACGCCAAAAATTCAAACTCCTTTATTAATCTGGACTTTCCCGAGGAAAAGCCAGTTGTCCCATAGCGGCACTGTATATGAACAGTGGATATCTCGGGCAAAATGTAGCCAGAGGTTCGATTTTTCGGACGATATTTGCCGCGACAGAGGCACGGTCTCATTCCAGGACGTCGCCATTTTGAAGCCAAAGACACCTGGCTAGCTTCGGATTGGATGGGGATGGGCTTGATTTCCCCCGGGGTAACAAACTTTCTTCTTGGAGGCCATAATTTTTCATGTAGTCGCAACTTTTGAATCTAGTCCCGAAGGCCATATTCTTGCATGTAATTTCGCAGTCCCTAACGCAAGACACTGCCAATGCTTTGGCGTTGCTGTCCAATGTTTACGAAGACAACGAAACTCTTGCATAAATTCAAGCAGACGTGGTGAAGAGAAGGACGAATTTAAGGCAAGGAACCAATCGCGATTTCTTCAGTCCTATTTAAATGAAATCAAGTTGGTTTCTGCTGCTAGCGTGTATTTCGGACTGCTGTTTTATTGACTATTTTTAGTTCTACTCCTGGTACGAAAGATGTGTCGGCTACTGTATTCTATTAACAAATCTTACACGCTACAAATTTCCTCCCGACGAAAAAAGGAACACGTTTTAGACAGTGAAAAATAACCCGGTATAAACGAAGACGCAATGCGACTACGAATTCTGTGGGTGATATCCCGAACGCTGTGCCTTTTACCGCTCAGGGAAATATTGAATCCCGAGCCTTATAACACCATAACCTCTGCAGTCTGTATAAGGTCACATGCACATATCATCCCCCGCCCTGATTTTGTATAAAGAGCAAGCCGAACATCATACGTAGTACAGGTAGATGATCCTTTGCTATTATTGAGTTGCTGGTAAAAAGTATCTAAAGACACAAAATAAATACTACAGGAAAGATAGGAACGTTAACCAGACCTATGGCCTGATCAAACTGAATCAGTGGAGAATTTCCTCCATTTTTAACACCGCCCTGATGCCGAAGGGCACCGCTTTGTGGAAAAACAAATCAACCTTTATACCCATGAAAAAGTTGATAGTGTTATAAATAGAGCCAAAAAAGAGATGGAGTAAGAATACAGACACGCCCACACGTATTGTCTTTCTGAGAAGTGTTCCAAACATTAGCATAGGCCAGTTTTAATGAGCAGGACAAGCGCTTTGGTCGCCCTTCGCGAGAGTTACTGTCCAGACGCATCACCTAAAATGGTCTGGGCCATGAAGGGCCGATCATCTAACCGGCTGAGCTCTGTGGAAAGCCCAGGTGTGGCGGGCGTAAACTGGGGCCAATGACGGGGCACACGTTCGATGGCCTTTTTACCACCAAGGGCGTCGTAGAGTTCACTGTTGGCCATCCCCATAAGGAACGAGTGGGGGTTCGTAAAAGTCGCTAGGCAACGAAGTACATTTGCTGGAACAGAGAGAAGTGATAAAAATGGCGCTGGAGGAGAAGACAGAGGGTGTGGAGAGCCAATCGTCGCGGAATTATTTCGGGCGGGCAGGGCCGAATGGGCTTTAGGAAAGTTAAGTTCGCCTGTAAAGGTTGCTGCATCGCGGGCACCGGGCTGCTGTGGTGAAGCTTCAATATTGAAAATTTTGCATATCTACACGAGGGAAATTTTCGGCTTCCAGAAGACCTAGGATTTAAGGGTAGCAGAGAGGAAGTTAATTTCAAGGCTTTTGATGGGACGAGAAGAAGATTAGAATGCTGGTGGACGAAAAGCAGAGAGGGAGATATTGCCTAGGACAGTTACCACCTGTAACAGAAAAAGGAGTATTTTGTGCCTAATAAGCTTTTTGTGCCTGCACTAAGCAGCGCTAGTATTAAACCAAGAGTATCAAACATTGTAAGATGACATGTCATGACCCCGGTACAAAGAGGAAACCAATACCAATCATGAATCATCATCATGCGCAGTACTGGGCGAGTTTGAAAATTTTGCGCAGTATTGGGCGAATTGGTAGTCCATCTTAACACTACAGCGCAACAAAAACAAGAAATAAGGCTAAGATATACAGGACGAGCGCTGACTTCCAAGTGAACTTTTATTGCAGAAACGTCATATTTTAAACGCGCATGCACACACTTGCGACGGGCACAGACAACCCAATGAGCATTGATAGCAATTATACCAGAACCCGAGATACGAAAACAAAATATGCCAACCCCCTTCCCACCAAGCACTATGCACATGTTGCGTTCTTTGAGATGGCTAGGCATGCTACGTCAACGCCGTTCCACCCGAGTAAATTAGCAAGTTCGTTGGTTAGCTACAGAAGGCACGCTGAAGCATTCTGCTCCTAGCCTTGCGATTTTCGCAGAATCCACAATTTTTTACCCATCATGTCACCGTCATGCTGACTGCCATGGCATTTTCCGAATTTCGGAGTGCGCTTTCCGGCAGTACCGTTGCAATCTCGGCACGCATGCCAAAAGCTGCATGCACACTAGCGGCGAACCTGCCGTGCCGCCCTGCCGACAGCCGCCAGCGACGTCGCGCAGCAGCCTTCACCCGCGCCGCAGCACGACACCGCTGGCGGCTGTCGGCAGGGTGGCACGGCAAGTTCGCCGCTAGTGTGCATGCAGCTTCAGGGCCCTTTCACACTTTTGTGGACGTTGTTATTATGTTCTCTTAGCCTTGCGTTTAGTCACCTAATCGTATGGAGAAGGTGCGCTTTGCCGCATGAAAACAAAATCTCGTAGACTAACGACATTGTGCATGAGATTTATGCCTCAGTTGAGCACTTGTGGGATTTTTCTTTGAGAGGTACGTCCTTTTGCAAAGGTCCGCTAGTTTTTGAGGGGTTCTGAAAAAACTGGAAGATTAGTTTACCGCTGAGAAAAGGTTGTGCCGATGCCTTAGCCGGAAACGAATGAACATCTTCCCCCCACCTATTGGAGAGAAAATGAACTGCAAATGATAGGACAAGCAACAACCGTTTGTGCTGCACAATTAGTTCTAAGTGGTTTTGAACTCGGCTAAGGTTTACGCCTCTAAACCAGTTCCGCATTTTTTGCGCGCATACGCGTGTGCTTGTGCGTGTAAAAAAAGTTGCCGTTTTGCAGCCGCCCCTACGGCCCTGCAAGCCGGTTCAACTTCCCAAGCGTTGTAGTCACGCACAAGGAGCTAGCTCGAGGCCGTGGAGTCGCTCGGGCTTATTTCACTGGTATGTTCCCCGCTTCATCAAGGCACATGCATGCACATGGTGACTTCCACAACCACGGCGGACGCCGCCTGGGGCAGGACATGCCACCAGACTCTTTCACCCCCGGCAATGTCGCTACGCGGCATGATGCCCGGGGGCCCTCGCCAGATGGGCGAGGTTCAGGGTCCCCTCGCAGGGGTAAAGGCAGCTTTCTTATTTGAATGAATGTTTATTTTTATTTCACAAGCATGTTCATGGCGAGGACAAATAGGGAAAAAGTTGCAGTCATGCAACTTGACGGGCCCTAGAAATCCATTTACAGTTGGAGACAGCAGCGTATACGCATAAACAATACAATAATAAAAAAAGGAAAATGAAAAAAAGACCATGCACTTCTATACAAAAAGGAGGGACAACCATAACGTTGAAAAAAAGAACTAGAAGGGGCAAAACAAGGGGGGGGGGGGTTGCAAGGGTGCACAACAAAAATCACTGCACTACACATTGTTATGTGGTATTATAGAAACAATCCAGATAAATTATATACAGGCGTTCAATGCAACCTTCAGGGTTTCACAATGCCTGTCATTCAATACAAACAACTCTAACTAAAAAAAAGATGAGTTTACACATGTGGCGGTGTAACACTGAAATGCAAAAAAAGGCTGGTTAGTTCCGCAACGCCAGGTGGTTAGTTATGCTAGCATCTGAACACATTGTTAGATCAATTCCATTGAGCAGCAGACTATTCAGTAACTTCGGAAGGTTGTAAGAAAGCATGAATTTCCAGGCGCCAATTCACCTTTCAAGGATCCACACTCGACCAGGGGCACCTGTACCAATTAAATAAACTGGCGGGTGCCCGGCGGCACGCGGATACCAAGAATGGCAAAAAATACCAGGAAAAAAAAACTACGCCGCTTGCTAAAGGTACACCACCACCGGAGGTAGGGTATTATACCACTGAAGACGTCTTTAGCGCGTCCTGGAGTGTCAGTCCAAGGGGCGCATGGATATCCGCATGTTTTATTATACCATTTGAAATAGCCTTTTTGGGATACTAAACGCAAGAAAAAGGTGCAGCTTGCCGCAGTGGTACAAGACTAAAGAAAATCGGAGCTGGGGCTCGACCTAGCTTGTTTTCCCCATCGATCCGTTGTAAGTGTGAAGAAACACTGGAGCAGCCTTGTAAAATCCGGCTACACATGGCCTTACACCTCAGCACTTAGCCTAGCTGAATAGAAAAATTGCAAACCCAACAAAACTTATCAAAGCCCAGCAAAGCTTAGCAACACCGGAAGAAGGTAGGACAACTGTGAGCTGCACTGTTTTTTTTTTTTTAATTTTCAACTGAACACCTATTTCACACTGTTCCAACACGCTACAAAAACTCTAGGGTGTTGCAGTCAGTCAACGCCCCTTTTCCACACAAAACAGGGTGTAAAGCTACATGTTAGGGTGTTGGAACCTACGAAAAAGGGCGTAATGACTTCCCACCACCCTTATTCCAATTATACTACCCCATATTAGGTAATACGGGTGTAAACAAGTTTAATGATGATGGTTGGGTTTTTATGGCGCAAGGTGTAAACAAGTTTAGTGCGCAGTGCCAACCGAATAGGCTAGCGGAACAGAGAGCTGTATGTATTCTAGGTTTGCTGAACTTAGCCGACACAGTTGTTTTACGCATAACCAGCAAGATAGGCAAGTGCAAGGAAATAAATATACGCCGACAGCTCCTCAACTCATTCTTATGGTTAGCACACTAAAACAGCCATTATTATCTCTTCATCGTAATGTCGTTTATAGAGCGGCAACTGAGGAGAGTTGAATAGCGAAAGTACACAACCATACATATTTCATGGAGTGAAAAAATTGATCATAATCCTTATCATAATAATCTCAGTTGACGTAATCGTTATCATCATCATTATCATCGTCGTCGCTGCGGTCATCATCACAACCATAACACCATATGCTTCATCATAATCATTATCATCATCATCATAATCACCATCCTGCTTTTGTCCGCTGCTGGATGAAGACCTCTCCCTATTTTGAGCTAATCGAGTCCTCTTTTCCGTGCATCCTACTTTTTTTGTTCAACGTAGTTTCCTAGTAGCTATAACTAGATTAGAATATTTTAAAAACTTACGACTCCCAGCGGCCCTTTTCGGGGAAGGAGATTATATATCACTGGCCTTCTCTGTCATGCAGCTCAGAAAGCGACTTAGGTACTCGTACGCGTCGTACGGACGACTAACTTAAACTTCCAGACTACAGACGGAAAGACTCCAGTGGCAATCACTGAACTTCAAAGTTTATTGCTTCATCACTAGGCCTACCTGTCTGCTCCTACATTTTTCATTCTTTGTTTTCACTGCTATTTTTCCTTTCCCACGTGGAGGATAGCAAATTAGGCTCTAGCCAGGTTAACTTTTTTGCTTTTTTTCTACATCCTTCCTTCCTTCTCACAAATGAAACCGTTGTAATTGAATGAACTTAAAGGCCGTTAAAAGTAACTCGCAGTTCTTCAAACAGGCAAGTAATTTGAAGTGGGACCCAGAAGCAAGGGAGGCGTACATATTCCTGAACCCCCATTTCCAAGGGCGGTACTCCGCTGAAAACCTGGCTGACAACCAGTTTTAGAAGGAAGCCGATGGACGGCAGAAAATTGTCATTCATCGCTCACGGAAGAACTACACGAACAACGGCAGAGCCGGGACAATTGTGCCGGTGGTCGTTTTCTGCCCGATAAACGAGCAGGAAAATAGGTTTTCAAGGGAGATTGTGCTGTATAAGTGGCCTTAATAGGACAGCTTAAGTATTTCGACACGTCTTAGTTAAGGCGGCGGAATAGAAGCCGAAAAAAAGACCAGAAGGTGAGAGCACACTGGGCGCTTTAAAAGAGGGTAGAGCAGACACAAATAAATATATTAAGGGAATTTAAATGCAATTATAAGATTCATTATTCCAGCGCACCAAAGAGGGATAGCAGAAAAGAACATTTCACTGATAATATGCAAGACTAGAGTCTTAATGCTTGTGCCTGGAGAAGGGAACTCTAAAGAAGCCTTACATTGAGGAGCACGATTGTAGGACACTTGCTTATATATGAGTGGAGTAAAGTGAAGCGATAACGACAAAGCCCAATTAATGCGGAAGTGACAGTACCCATTTGCAAACAGGCGAGCGAAATTTTTCTAACTGGAGAATAACGAAGGACGTTCAACACAAAAAGTTGAACGGCAAGCCAATAGACATTTGAAAGCCAGCTGAGAGCAAGCCAGAAAGAGCATAGCGCAGGATGACGGCAACTAGATATGGGGGCAAATAACGGCATCAGAGAAAGCAGCTCCCCGACCTCCTTTCCGAACTCCATCAACACCGCAGCGGTGGTTACGATGCAGAATAGATGTTTCTCCACTTGTACATACACACGCATAAACCCGTGCGTTCTGAGCAACGCGCCAGAGCCCCGCCTCAACACTCGCGCTGCAGGCGTGCAGCGTGCTCACGTCAAGCATCCTCTTAGTTCTCCGCTGCACTCTTGTTCGTTCTTCCCGATCCGCCCGTACCTCAGCGAGACTTCAATCATGCGTCACAGAGACTTTCGCGATTTGAGACTTCAATGCGTACACTCAATGAAAGGTTCTGTGCACTTTCCCTAAATCCGGTCAAAATTGTAGGACGAAATACGCTCCGCAGAGGGGCCCGAGAAAGTGAAATCGCAACGCGCCGTTGTCGCCTCCGATTTGGTGGATTAAACGGGCGCCCTTGCCTGAGCTCGCTTTACCCGAAGAAAGCGCGGGCCACGGCACTACAGAACCTGTGCAAACGTGTACAGTCGGGAAATGGGAGTGGTGGCTCCGGTGCCAGGGCTATCGGAGCCTGTGCATACGGTTTTATGTCGGCATCCGCGTGCTATGCTTTCACGCAGTTTGTCGCGAGTCGAGTGCGAGCTTGACGCGCCGAAGCCAGGGGCGGAGATTCTGAGTTACGGCTGCTTCCGAAAGTCCATTTTGCGTCCATTTGCAATGACGTAATTGCAGTTGCAAGGCCTCTAAGCACTGATGTCACTTTGCTTGTGCTGCGTCACGTCCGGTCGTATGCTTTCAGCCAATCGGGGCTCGCCCGAAGTGCACTTTTTGTAACGGACATGAAATGAACAAAACTTATAATTCCGTACCAGGTCGATTTAGGTAGTGCGCTTTGGAGACGAGGGTGGTCGGCGGCAACAGTGTGGCTGACAGTGGGAAAAGGGGCTTGCTATCGCAAGTATCTTAATACCTGTGCGGACAAGGGAAGTGCTGTGAACATGCTACCAGCAACTCAAGGCAGTGTCGTTTTCTGCCTCACACAAAAACAAAAACTAAATAAAGGGCACCCTTAGACCAAGATGCCTTGATGCTGGCTGGCCACCCAGGCCCGCTCCACCAGTCGGCGCTGATCCAAGAGTTCGGATCATGCGTGGACTCGCTGATTAAGCGTGGACACGCAGTGGTTAAGGAAGACTAGAAGGCTAACGATGAAACGGAAAGAACAGTGGAGGATCCAAAACAGCCAAGGTAACCAAAAAAGAGGCAAGGCAGATAGAAACGGATAAATGCAGAGAAAAAATGGAAGCTAAAAGGTACAGAGCGGAGAAATTGGACATCAGAATGTAAAATTTCTACGATAATTCCCAGGGCAGTGCTTTGCTTTTTGAGGCTAGAGCAGGTTGCTAGCGAACTCAGAGCTTTGTGGGGAAGTATTGACAAAATGATGGGGTATGCGTGGTCTGTGGAAAAGCAGAAACTATGCGGCACATAGTGTTAGAATGTGAGGGTATCCACCCAAATCTACATGAGGGAAATATTCGGCTTCCAGAAGCCCTAGGATTTAACGCTAGCACAGAGGAAGTTAACTTCAAGGCTGTCGAGGCGACGAAAAGAAGATTAGAATGCTGGTGGACGAAAAGCAGGGAGGGGAGTATTGCCTGGACAGTTACCAACGGTAACAGGGAAAAAACAGTATTTTGTGCCTAATGAGTTTTTTGTGCCTGCCCTAAGCAGAGCTAGTATTAAACCAAGAGTGTAAAACATAGGTATATTAGTCCTTTTTGGTAAGATGACACGTCATCACACCGCTACAAATGGGAAACTAATAGCAGTCATCATCATCATCGATCAGCGCCGACTGGTCAGCTTCTCCACCCTCATATTTATGGTAGGGGTTGATTAGGGGCAAAAGTAGGGGTCCAGAAGTTTACGTAAAGGGCTCCTATTGAAGGGAAAGGTTCTAAATTTTTAATGCGTTACTTATTTTTTTTGTCTGCGTATCATGTCCTGCATCCCCCTAACATTCTCCGTGTTCCATCCTCTTCTCCATGTGGAACTAAACTATGGACTACGCCAATTTTTAGATATAATGGAGTGGAAGGAAACACGCACACAAGGATGGACACAACAATGCGCACGCAGCGCCTTCCCCCTGTTGCCACACGCTGTTAGGGGTGACGCCCCTTAGAGTCTCAGACTGTCGGCGTCTGCTGTCGTCGTCGTAACATGTAGTCACGGTACCTAAAACACCGGCACACTCGTTTTCCTGCGCATCGCGCTAAGACGTTTCAACTCCATAGGCAAAAACGCGTACTAAAACATACAGCGGGGGACTCGTTTTCTAACGTCTCGCGCTAGAACACTTCGTGCTTAAAAAACACGAGACTTTTAAGACAAGCTGTGTACATGTATACCCCCCAATGGTTTCATCTCCGTTAACAAAAACGTCAATGTGCCAAGAATAAACTTATGCAGTGATGCTTTGGCCTCCCCGAGGTTTCACGTTAGCGGAGATGGCACGGCTTTTTATGATAGCGTACAGGTGGTTATAAAGTCACTGTGACAAACGCAACGACATACATTCCGGCATTTCGGCCGGGACAGACGTGAGAAAGCAAAGCAACACTGTTATGTTTTGGGCTCCAGCCTGGAGCTTTTTCTAGTTCTTGTGAGTGAGATATAATAGACACTTGCGCAAAAAATACAAACAATGCTATTTTTTACTAAGTCATTCGTTCCGAATGCTTACGGGTGGTAGTCTATCAGGTTTTTGGGATTTTGATGTACGTGATTTAGTGTGTCCGCAGAAGTGGTTTAGACCAGTTATAGCACAAAAAAATCAGAGCCCCTTTATGGAGGGAAAGATGGTTAATATGCGAAGATCTCTCCTATGCAATCTCAGTCAAAGCCAAAGTCCAAAATACAAACTGCTTCTACCATGTTGGAATGACGACATGGGATAGACATCAGCTTCATAACGCGATGGACACGGGTTCCATTCCGATCACGGGAAAGGTTTTCTTTCTTGAGGTGCTTGATGTGCCTTTTTGGGAACCCAGTAGTGTAAGTTGGCTTTTCTGAAGTGTGTTTTGGGAGTAACGATTTCGATTTGGATTTTCGACCTTGACTTTGGCCTTTGAAGACAATCCCTTTCAACCAGAAAAAGCTTCGCGTTTCAACCATGTTTGACTTCACCCACGGTCATCCCCGACAGAGAATGTTAGCTTTCCTGGGGCGGCATTGTCGTGTTGGTCCGTTTCGAACACATCCGTTTTCGGTCCGTTTTACTGTGACGTACTTCCAGTTGTATGAGAGATTTGGGTTGATTTTTGCGCAACTGTTCTTGTAAACACATTTAAAACGACTTAACCTTTTTGAAGCTATCTTTATGTGTTTATTGCTCCGTCAGCGAACCAACAACAAGGCGACGAAAAATCGTCTGCTCCAAATCGACTGCTCCGAGAAGCCGCGGCTCATAGCTCCGCCGTGCTTTCATGGCGTCACATCCGGGTGTTCGCTTTTAGCCAGTCAGGGCTCGCTCGAAACGGACAGTTTTGAAACGGACACAAAACGGACAGAACGCCAGATACCGCCACTGCAGTGCATTTTGGGTCACTGTCGCCATCAGTGAGGCGTAGAAAGCTTTGCTTTAATAACTCTGCCTTCCCCGTTTCCGCCAAAAACTCTGAACCAAAATATGACGCCTGGTTCTAAAATGAGAGACTCAGAATTAAACCATTTAGCCGTGCTGTTCTGAACAAACGATTTTTATAAGCTCCCGAACAGCCAGCGTTTCCGCATTTACATAAACAGAAATTTCCGGGCGCCAACTGCGTGTTCACTTCTGCCTGAAACAGCATTTTCTTTCCAAGTCTCCGTTTCGCCGAGCATAAAGCACACACTCCTGCTACTTCTGCTGTTCACTTTTTTTCTACCTTTGTTATCGCACTTCACTGACAACAAGTGGCAGCTGTTGTTTCTAGGGTGGCTGTAGCAGTATAAAAGTGACTTAAAAGTTCAAGGCGAGAGCCGACCAATAATCCCCGTCCGCCCTGTCTGTCTACACGCGAACCAAACCTGTAAGCTATGGAGAGGGAATTTGGTAAACACGCGTCGAGATTTTTTTTTCTCCCGCGGAGTGGTAGGCTGCGGCGCGGTTCGCTAACCCCGGCGGGAATCCACCAACCTACAAATCCTAACACCTCGTTTCTTTTCTTCACAAGTGCAGCCACTCCAACCGCTATTTCAGTTTGCTCCCCCATTCATCCTTCCTGGCCAGCGGGGCCCCCTGCTTCGCTGTTTGTTGGGGGCGTCTCTTAGGGCCTCTGGGGGCTCTGTCGGTGTTCTTCCCGAGTGATCATTGGTTTCCGATCTGCAGGAGCGCCAAAGTAAATATACGCCTGGAGGTGTTGGCGTCTCGCAGGTTTGCGGCTATATATTACGCCGAGGAAAAGCGATCATCGCGATTTCTGTTGCTTCTTCTTTCGCTTAGACATCCCGCCGCCTTCACTGCGGTGAGCCCAGTACTCTGCCAAGCCGACGGATCTAAACAGGTCCATCAGCATTTGCAAAATAAAAGTAAAAAAAGGAAGCCCGGCCTCACTTTTCCGTAAGGCAACTTTCCCGTGTCCTCTTTTTTGCTTCAGTTTTAACCTCTGCCTACGCGTAGCGAGACAGCCTGTTTTCCGTATGGGCGAGACAGCGTCTGCGGCCACCACGGGGAGTTTGTGGGTTAGTCTGTGAGTATGTTAGTATATGCTCGGAGCATGCTAGTGGGATCACTTGAGGTCTGCCACGGCGGGTACGCTAATCGCGTGCTCAAATTCGCACGCGTAGCGTCCATTAAACTAATGGGAATTCAGAGGTGCTCGGGACTGCTGAGCTTGAGGCCGGCTTGGAACAGCGACTCACTGATGAACACATAATATATACGGTGAGCCGTGCGTATATGAGGAGCGGCGATGGTGGTGGCATTTTGGCGCGGCTTTTAAATATTTCTAGATATTAAAGAGTTGGTCCGCCACCGCGGTGTAGTCACGCTTCATTCTGGCACGCCTGGAAAGGCATCGGTCCTGCGCGCGCGAAAAAGACACTAATGGAGCACCAAAACAGGTTTCTAAAAAAGGAACCAGCGGAAACTTATCAGGAAGTAAACTATTATTTATCTGGTTAACATAAGAAAGGTTTGTTATTTACAGGTTTCTAGAACAACCACACACCAGCGTTCGAGGTTATATACGGCGGCTTCGTCAAACGTAAACTTGCTTCTAGCTCCCACTTACTTTTTATTCCGTCGGGGCACCTGAATAAAGGATTATTAGGTCAATTGTAGGGAACATACCACGTTTAGGCTTTGGTTGGCCCGTTCGTTGGAAACCCATCAACATTCAAGGGACCCTGTAACACTTTTCGCAGCCATTTTTGAAATCTTAACTCCTTCCAGAACGTAGTCACCCAACACACCCAGTACTTAAGCTAGGGGGTCGCGAAAATACCTCAGCCAAAAATTACTGCTTTATGCCCATCAGATAGCATAGAAACTCGCTCAAAAGATTTTTATCTTTTTCCCTGTCTCGACGTTCTTCGACCGCTTTGAATTACGTCAGTAAGGCCATGTAGCAGCTGTTGGCCGGTTTTCCTTCGTTTGCAGCAATGTACGCTTTTCGATAGCTACTTTAAAAATAAAGTCACAAAAACAAAGTAGAAACAGAAGACGTATCTGGTGCGACGAGCAAATCACGCAGTACCGCTCCGTGCTGGCGGTAACTATAGGTTTTTAAAGCTTCCAGACGCGAAGGAAAGAGTGACCCTTTAATTTCGTGCTTTACACTTTGCTTTTTTCCATCCTTCTGCAGTTTCTTCTGTGATTCGGTGTACGTTTATAAAAGTGGCTTAGAACTCAACACACAAAACGCCCTATGTTTTCGCTCGCGTTTTAGCGCCTTTTTTTAACAGTACAGGGGTCTCCTTTTTGTGTTGCCGTGTCCACAGCAGGTGCAACTGCGTATTAAAAAAAACCATGAGGCCATTCCTCTGACATATTGGATGACCATGAAGTTTTAGCGGCGAAGCAGCCTTAAGGCTAACTTGTCCGGTACCGGCGTCCGTTGTCGACTCCATATAGCACCCACACGCGGGAGTCGACCGAGACGGCGGCCATTTTAAAATGCTAGTAAAACCTAGTGCACCCGCAGCCCTAGTCATGGAATCGCCTGATCCGGAGAACAAAACTCTCGCCGAGGAGCTCGGGCTTGCATTTAACAACCTCACACCACTTGAACGCTCAACGCTTTAAGTGCACGAGCGGAAGAGTTGTGGGATACGCGGTGGACGGGAAAGCGACCATTCCGCGATAGCCACAACAGACGAACGCCCTGCCGTCGGCACCGCTGCCTCGTCAGCGCCGTCGCCACGGACGAATACAGACTGGTACGTATGTGCCGTATTTTTATTACGGTTAATAATAGTTCAACTTCAGTAGCAGTATCGCTTATGCCAGTTGGCCGGTGTCGTGTATGGAAAGCCGTTCGCGCGAGCTCTCTGCTTCGACCAGAAAGATACGAGCGTCAATGCGCGGTGTTTACGGCATTTTTCCTCCAAGGTCAGAGCGCCTCGAACCCGAAATTCGTCTGCGCGACGGCGAGATGTCGAGCTCGGCCAGGCGGTTGTTTCGTACGCATTGGCGCACACGCTTGCGTGTTCGTTCGGAACTTCAACCGTCTACTCCCCCGTTCTTTGTCATAAAAATAATGTGCAGTATGTTTCACGGGCATTTAGCTCGCTATGCAAACTGTAAGCCCTGCCTAACATGCGTTTGCTTTTGCCGGCCTCCGCCAATCGCAGAGCTTAGCCCATGTGACGGCATAGGTTCTGTTGCGGGAAATGAGCTGGTGGGTCGCATGACCATTCCCGTTTTTCCTAATATGTAGCTTATTTGAGCGAAGTTTGCGTTATAAGTGGTGTCGTTATGGTTCTAACGAGGCAATCTTTCGAATGAACCAAACTTGTGTTTTCTCTTCATGGCTCCTTTAAGGCCGAAGCTTGTCCGCCGCCCGACGTCCGTGCTCACGGCACAGCACCGCGGAAATTGAAACGTCTGTGAACAAAAGTTTAACAAAGGTTAACAATAAAAAAATAATAGGTTCACAAAAGGTTAGAAAAAGAGAGAGAGAGAGAGAAAGACGCACAGGTCCGTGCAAATCGAAACATCTGGGAACAAAACGTTCACAAACGGTTACCAAGAACAAAAAAAAGGTTGACAAAAGGCTAGAGAGAGAGAGAGAGAGAGAGAGAGAAGAGAGAGAAAAGAGAGAGAGAGAGAGAGAGAGAGAGAGAGAGAGAGAGAGAGAGAGAGAGAGACGCACGCACCGTGTAAATCGAAACATCTCTGAACAAATGGTTCACGAAAGGTTAACAAGAAGAAACCGAAAGGTTCGCAAAAGTTTAGAGAGAGAGAGAGAGATCCACAAGAGGTTACAGAGAGAGTGTGAGAATGACAGACAGGGAGAGAGACAGAAATTGAGTAGTTTCGCGTGGCTCCTGGAGAGTCGTGCTGCGCTTGCACGAGGAGCATTGGATTGAATTGTATTGGAGTTCGATTTGATTTGGATTTGATCTGGATTGGATTGGATTGGATTGGATTGAATTGAAATGTATTGGATTGGATTAAATTGAATTGTATTGGATTGGATTTGCTTGGAATTGTATATTTTGTACACACGCGTGGCCACTCATTTACATGCATGAGTGGGCAATGTCACGGGTGATTAACGGTAAGAACTATCCCCAGTGATTCGCCAGTCGTCATGATTCACTTCGTGGAGGTGCGTGAATTTGTTTTTAGCACACGACATAGAAGTTACTCATAATTTAGGTGAAAGTATGAGAAAATTGGGCGTTGTTGGCGGTCGTCTCTGAAAAACGACATACGCAGACTTTTATTTTGAATCGCATCATCATCATCATCAGCCTATCTACGTCCACTGCAGGGCAAATGCCTCTCCCATTAATATCCAATACTCCCGGTCCTGTGCTAACTGCGACCAATTCACCCCCGCAAACTTCTTGATCTCATCTGCCCATTTAACTTTATGCCGCTCCCTGCCACGCTTGCCTTTTCTGGGGATCCACTCCGTCAGGTCCCTAATGACCAAACGGTGATCTTGCCTTCGAATTACCCGCCCTGCCCACGTCCGTTTCTTTTTGATAATTTCTACTAATATGTCCTTAACATGCGTTTGTTCGCTGACCCACTACGCTCTCTTCTTCACCCTTAATGTTACCCCTGTTATCTTCCGTTCCATTGCGCGCTGGAACGTCCTCAATTTAAGTTGAGCCCTCTTTGTGAGCCTCCAAGCTTCTGCCCCGTAGGTGAGCACCTGTAAGATGCAGCTGTCATACACTTTCTTCTTCAGAGACAAAGGTAGGCCGCCATTCATTATCTGGAATGCCTGCCCAATGCGTTCTACCTTATTCATATCCTTCGGATTATCTCTGCCTCATGGTTGGGATCTGGGGTCAGTTCTTGGCCTAAGCAGATATATTCGCTTACCACTTCGACTGTCTCACCACCTATCTCAAACTGCTGTGCTGTCCCGAGGTATATGGTCATTACTTCAGTTTTTCTGCATAATACTTTCAGGCCCACGGTTCCACTCTGTTTCTCCAGTGCGGTTAAGCTGCCTTTGTAATTCGTCCCCATGTTACTTACTAGGTTACTGACTAGGTACTGACCGTGTTACTTACTAGTACCGTGTAGGTTACTGAGGTATTCTCCATTAACCCTTACTCCCACATGTTCCCAAGCCAATGTTCTGAATACTTCATGTAAACACGCTGCGACAGTTTGAAGTCCGTCATGTCACCTTTCTTATTGATTAGGGTGATGTTCGCGTTCTCCCAAGATTCCGGTACACTCGCGGTAATTAGGCATTGCATGTCAGGTTTGCCAGTTTACCCGCCATCCTTCAAGAGGTCTGCTGTTATCTGATATCACCAGGTGCGTTGCCCCCATTCATTTCTTTCAAAGCCTCCTTACTTCTTCTGTCGTTACTGGGGGATGTCTATCTCCTCTGAACTTCTTCTCGTTCGGCATTATTCGTATGTCCCGGCTACTGTACAGATCTCTACTGCATTTACTGAACTTTAACTTGGGCCTAATCCACCTAAATGTTATAAGACGCAATAAGCTTCACGTCTTGCCCGTTTTTATCTTGGAAACGGGTGTCACTATAACTCTTTCTTCTACCCAAGATACCTAAGTTCTAAAATGTTTTCAGAGGAGTGGGACTTGGGTGGTGAGCCTGTGCCAAAAGACCACACCTGGAAGCAGGGGCGTAGCCAGGGCGGGGGGGCACCGGACCCGTGCCCCCCACTCCCCTCGAAATGTTTTTTGCCAGGCTGGGGTGCGGTTCAAGTCGCCTGAAGACAGCCTGAAGTCGCCTGCAGGCGCGGAGCCTTCAGTTTTGAGGACATTGTTGTTGATATAAAGCTGAAAACAAGGGCTACGTCAACGTCTGATCCCTGTGACCACTCCAGATACTGTACATGTCAACATATACAGCCTGGCTGCATTTCGCACCGGATACACCGAGCAGCGCCGGGAACCTGCCGCGAGCCGATCGAGGCAGTCCCGCTGTTTCGCTGGCGGATTAGCACGGCCGGGAAATTGCGGAACAGCAGAAAAAAGCCTCATATAGGCATGCATGTGGTCTGGACTTAAGCGTTTCATTCCTTGTCTTAACACTGGTACAAGTGTAATAAACATGACAGAGCATGTCACTGTATTTTGTTCGGTCAACTATCAATCCTTGATATGTTTATTTTTCTACCGACCTCGCATTCAATTTACTATTGCAGTTTCATAATTCCTGCTATATGGAAAGCATTGCTCTGCCCATCTTCTATTTCCTCCACATCAACAAAACTGTAAAATTCGATCTCTTTATTGCGGAGCTTTTTCTTTTTGGCACTATTCCATTGTTTCCTTGACCTCCATCCTCGTTAAAATCAGCATTCTGTATTTGATTAACCAGAATTTTACTGAAGCCATGTCTGTTAAATTGAATGGATAGAAATAGAATGAACTTTAAGAAATATGCAACAAGCTCAACATTCAACAGCAGTGCATTAAGGTGTTCCGCTAAGTGTAAGTTCACATTTCATGTTACCAGCACCAAAAATAACAAAAAGGCGATTACTTAAGGATGAACACGCACGTTTGCTGGCTTCACCACCACAATATACGAATGTGCCTCACGTACAGTTCAGTGCGATTCGAAGGTTATCGCGGGAAAGCTACTTTTCCAAAGAAGCAGACAGAACACCAATTTTAGCAAATCTTCCATGCCAGTTTCCTTATCGTCGGCGTAGATAAAAGGCAACCAAGGGCCGAATTCCCTAAAACGACGGGCCGTCGTTTTGAAACTACGGGGTAGCGCCATGCAAATGCAAGTGATCTGGGCTTGGGGCCCTCGCTTCGACTTTCTCTGCGAGAAGACCTGCAGAAAAGCACTGTGGCAAGTGCGAAAAGCGACAACCACTGCCCCCCTCCCCCTTCCCCGTCGTTTCGCTTGTCGCTTCGCGCCCTTGCCACAGTGCTTTTCTGCAGTTCTTCTCCTCGCAGAGCACCTCGAAGCGACGAAGGGAACACATGCATTTGCATGGCGCTACCTCGTAGTTTAAAAACAAGGCCAGTTTTTTACAGAATTCGGCCCCAAGTCTGTGCTTGATAACAACGAATGTAAAGCTTGAAACCCAAAGGTGGCAAGTTAGTCGTGCGTGCCATTATTGTAGCATGGAACAGCCAACAAGGGAGAGAAGATTTTTTGCGAAACATGATTTTCATGATTTCGCACTCTCTTGCCCAATCGTGCCACCAGCCTACGAGGCCGGTGACACGCTTGGCCGCTCGGTGCTGGCGCGATAACCTTCAAATCGTGCTCGACCGTACTCCATAGCTGATAAGAAAACTTCTTAGTCCCTTTCCTTAAAAAAACTTTAAAACTCGCGAATCTTGATCGTAAACACCCAGTGTTGGCCTCCACTTCCGCCTGACGAACTTCGGGACAGCGCGCCACTCACGAGCACACTCATGATCCACGCTCACGAGCGCATGCCCCCATAACCGCCTGCTCTACGGAAGAACGAATCACCTGTGGCCTACCCATAGACCGGCGAACAGGAATTTAGGTCATCCTCATCGTCATCATCTAAGCTTTTTTAACGTGGGCTTTACTGTTAGCGTTAAGCATACACAAATCGCATGTTGAAGTCAGTTATTTCAAACTTCGTTTTAAAAACGACCCGCAATAAGCCTTGCCTACATATTTCCTCGCGTTGTAGAACGCCACGGGCTTGAATGACACAGCCTCGCTAGTAAGGAAGCCTTGCCATAAAGCTTCACCTCAAATGCTTCTTCTAAGCCTGTGCACCATTATTCCTATCGGTTTAGTAGAAATTTACCGACACGCCATTCACATCGACTGCCGAGCGCGCGTTATTACGAGACTCCGATGCGACCCTCACGTACCGCGCAAGGGCACGTGGTGCGTCAAAAACGATCCATCGGCGGCCTGATCGCATCGCTTTGCTAAGTGAGCATGAATTCCTCTCGGAGCGACGCGAATGTCACGCGCGAGAGTGAAAGCGAATCATTTCAGCGAATCAGTTCAGCGAATTAGTTCAGCGCCTTTGGCATTCGCCAAAGGCGCTGAACTGGTAGCATCACAACGACCTCGATGAAAAACGCCGTTCTTGACGCCTCTCACGAGAAGGTAGCGTTGTGTGTGTGCTTGTGAGGGTAAGCCACACGTCAAACTGTTAACCGGCGTCGTTTGTCAAAAGAGAGCTCTGGCAAAGTGATCCGTTTTCGGCTAAAAAGCGATGTGCCTGGAAGGAATGATATCTAGAAATATAAATTTTTGAGTGCGGCTAACAATAGCTTTGTGTACATAAAGAGTCTGTGGCCGTGTATGTTGGTAGGCGCCTGTTTACTACAGTTTTGTGTTTATGTTTCCGGGGGAGGCCACAATGCGTCACTTGATAAGTAGGTACGTGAAATGGTGAGTACGGGTGATTTAGAGTTGGTATGGAAAATGATCAGTGTTTCTCGGCTGGTCAACGTGATGTTTGTTCCCCCAAAGCTTTTAAGGCGCTCACTATGCGATATTTCCCATATTCCGCCACAACTGAGTCGCCAGAAGCAATTATTCAAGTGAAAGTTGGCCGAAAGCTCCGCACTATTCTATCATCATTTCGTTCTGCCACCTCTTGAATGTAAACGGCCACGTACTCTAAATAGAGAGGGTGCAATATAGTAAAATAGGTATGTATTTATATATTTGATTGATTGATTGATTGATTGATTGATGATGTGATTGATTGATTGATTGATTGATTGATTGATTGATTGATTGATTGATTGATTGTTGATTGATTGGTTTAACGCGTCCACGCAACGCAGGTGATGAGGCACGCCGTAGTGGAGGGCTCCGGATTATTTTGACCACCTGGGGTTCTTTAACGTGCGCCGAAATCTCGTACACACGGGCGTTTTTGCTTTTCGCCTCCATCAGAAAAGCGGCCGCCGCGGCCGGGAATCGAACCCGCGACCTCGTGCTAAGCAGCACAGCGGCTTAGCCCCTGAGCCACCACGGCGGGTTGTATGTATATATATCATTACGTCTTACTGGGGCAAGTCATGCTCACTCACCAGGCTTGCTACCTAAGATGAATAAATATGAAATGATCTAGAATCTACACATATATAAAGCACTCTAAATTAGCTATTAGTAAAATATAAACACTGGACTGGAATCAAACACAAAACCATATCAAGAAAATGTGAACATACGGACATATAGATGTCAGACGTTTTGGATGGATCTAAAAAAATACATCCTCCCCCCACACACCCACATGAGCACGCACGCGTGCCCCCCCCCACACACACGCACACACACATGTGCACACACACACACGCACGCACGCACACACACGCACACACACACGTACGCACACACGCACACCCACACACGCACGCACACACCCACACACACACGCCACACACACACGCACACGCACGCACACACACACACGCATTCATGTACGCACACACGCAGGCATACACACACGCACACGCACGCAAGCACACACGCACACAGACACACACGCACAGGCACGCACACATTCACATGCACACGCACGCACACACCCACCCACGCACACGCACACACACACACACGCACACATGTGCAGGCACACACACCCACGCACACACGCACGCACACACGCACACATGGTCACACAAACACACACGCACACACACGCACACACACACACACGCACCCACACACACACACACACACACGCACGGACACGCACACGCACGCACACATGTGCACACACACACACGCGCGCACGCACGCACTCGCGCGCCCGCATGCACAGACGGAGGAACTCAGGCACACATCACGCAACACTCACACGTACGAATTCGGCAGAGGCACCCCGACCGTTTGGGTGTTGGAATGCGAAAGCCGAGAAACGCGCTATAGGCGGGCAGCGCTCCTCCACTACATACTTCCCTATGCTGCGCGGCTCTTATTAACCAATTCTGCAAGTAAGTTGACCTGCCTACGTAGAAATCGAGGGAAAAAACTCTCAGAACTTAACAAGCGCTTCCCTCCTGCGGGTGCCCCCACAAGGCTCGGGGAAAAAAAACAAAACAACTTAGATGGGTAAGGAAAACACCGAGTTGGAGCCGTGGTTGGCTTGAATTGAAGAGCTAGCGTGACGCTTTTTTAACCGCCAACAAGATAAGAAGGGCAGCGGTGAAGAATAATTAGAGAACTACTAAAAGCGGCACAAAAAAAGAAGAGGGCGGAGCTGCAGCCATTGACAAGGAGGGAGTAAAACGAAGGCGCTCATACAGACAACACTCTTTTGTGCGTGAATAGCCGGAAGTCTGCACACACCCCATTCTCAAAGCACGTCCAGAACGAGCAACTTGTATTGCTGCTCTTTCGTCATGCTCCTCGCTGCCGACAACGCCGACTCAACTGGAATAATGTTCACACACACTGGGCCCGTCCTAGCTACTTCCTCGAGCCAAGACCAAGGATGATAGCGCGCTGTCATTCTAGTCTTTTCCCCGTGCTGCCAAGCGTGCCGTGGCGAACGAATCCCGCATGCGAGATTGCGGCACTACCCCAGACCGTCCCCATCGGCGCGGGCCTTACCATCGTCGTCCTCACTGGTACGAATAACAATGACGAAAATTTTGCCGTCCGGAGTCGCCACACCACCAAAAATGACAGAGATGGGACAAATGTTCTCTTAGGCCAGCAGCACCACGCACCACAGACATGTCAAAAAGAAAAAAAAGAGGACCATAGTACTCAAAACACACGGAGGCGCCTCTACACCCAAGACAGACGGACAATATAACGTGATCTGATTGGCCCAAATCCTTCAGTTTGAATGTTCTTTATTGTC
Organism: Haemaphysalis longicornis; assembly: GCA_013339765.2. Classification (NCBI taxonomy): domain Eukaryota; kingdom Metazoa; phylum Arthropoda; class Arachnida; order Ixodida; family Ixodidae; genus Haemaphysalis; species Haemaphysalis longicornis. Next base: position 244,605,962 of record CM023449.1, read on the forward strand.
GTCCGAAAAATCTAAAGGGTGAACGTCACAGAGGGGACTGCCATTGGAGAAAGCGGTGCAGCATCGTGCTTAAACCGCAAGGCGCACATGTATACAATGGGCCAACAAAGGAACGGCCTTCTACGGCCATTGCTGAACGGGTGGCGTGGCTGTGCCCTCCTTCTTCGCTTTTCCGACCGCCCCTTCTCCCCGCTTTAGTGGAGCCCGTCTCCGAGAAATGATGGATCGAGGAAGTCGGAAAAGCATTTTATCTCGCAGCCATTTCGGAAATGAATTGCGCTCAGCAGAAGGAGCGACGAATTATACTTCCTAGCTCCCCCCTTCGACGACAAAGGAGGAGTCGTCCGAAATACTGCTTTCTGTTCTTTTTGTTACTTGCTTGCAGTTCTCAGGAGCTATTTCCTCTGATTTGGTTTCGCCGCTTAGCGCTTTTGAGATTAAGAAAACGCTATCCTGTGGAGCGCCCGTACGGTGGTTTGCTCTCAACAAGCGGATCCGAGACGCCCTGCAATTTTATGTCGGGACTTCGTTTTTAACAGCGCGAATGTTGTACAAGCGTAAGTTCGGTGTTCCAGGGAAAAAAAAGGAACTGGCGATTACGATACTCCCTAAAGCGATATTTGGGCGCAGCGGCAGTGCGCTGAGGCCGCACTCACTCGGGGGTTCTCTCGATGGCAGCTTCGGTGAGCCTCTCAGGTGGCGGCTCGAAGTGCGTCTCAAGAAGGGACCGCGAACTGCGTCTTAATCGAACGCACATCATAGTCACGCGCACGCCCCCCTCCCGTTTTAGCCCCAGTGTCGCGCTGACGAGCGCCTCGTCCCTGCTCTCCCCTACCGCGTAATTTTGGAGAGCGCTGGCTCGCGCCGCCCCGGCGAACCGCCCTCCCCTATCCAATTTCGTGACACTCTCCTTTGCTTTCTTTCATCGTTCGCATTTTCTTTCACTCGTTGGTCTTGCCATCGTTTACTCCGTTACGCCGACAACGCGGCTCAGCCCAGACTGACAGCCGAAGAAAATGCAAAGCGCTCGTGAGCGCATGCCTCGCGGCGACCGCAGAACGTTTTAGGAACGCGCAGTGGCTAGAACAAAAAAAAAAAGCTCCAGCGCTGTCGTCAAGCGCTACCACGCATGTAATGTCTGACATGCGGAACGCGACGACATCGATGCATATGACGATGACTACTACTATCACTGTGCAAAGCAACGATGAAACTTGCAAGTAATTTCAAACTTCTCGAAATGCGTGGCGATGTGTCCTTCAGTGTTCACGTATAAAGAAGTCCTGCAGCTTCGCTATGGTTCAACCTTGCGCCACTTAGTGCAAGCTTCACCAGTTGAGCTGGTGGAAGTCTCCAATGCAAAAGAAGGCTGTGCATCCACCACTCGCCGCGAAGAAGACGATCGGCTCTTCGGCGCATATAACGAGGATTAGAAGGACCGCCACTATGTAAATAAACAATGGTACTGAAACTTTGCCATGTCTCCAGCAATGTTCACGTACAAAAGCTTTGTCTCAGGTCTTGAGGGTGAGTGCAAGCGTCCGTAATTTTTTTTTTGTTTTGAAGAATGCAGGCAGTAAATTGCTAAACAAAATTACGCCCACCTCCCCTCGCGGGAACCCTGGTGTGATACAACGCATCTCATGGGGGGTTCCATTGGCGTTTTCCATCGTATTGATTACGCTTATAGCAGGGAGTCTCACGCGAAGGGGAGGTGGGCGTAATTTTCCATTTTCACCAAGCAATGCACATGCAGTACACGTATGCTCAGGTACGGTCTTTATTGCAGACGAGAATGAGTGCCTTGTGGTCCGTAAAGTGCACAGTTAGAGGCTCGACGATTGCATCAAGCAATCGTCGAGTACTGCGAGAGAGTGCAAGCGTAACGCGGACGACCGTCGACTGAGACCGTCGGAGCGCGGCATGCCGCTTTATATTCACAGCGCCCGAAGGAGAGGAGAGCGCGGAGAGAGAGAGTACTGCACATGCGCAGCGCCAAGCGTAGCGCCGCCCACCGGCGCCTAGCAACGGAGTGAGAGCGCGCTGCGCCAACCCGCAGCTGTTTGGGAGAGAGTGTTGGCTATCGAAGAGAGGAGAGAGGAGAGGCGCAGCTGTGCGGACAACGCCGGACACACGCAGGAAGGACAGAGGGGCGAGCATGAGATGCGTTGCATCTAAAAATGGCGTTGGACCCGATGACGTACGACACAAACACTGAACACTTGCAAGATGCAAGTCGAGGCAGGCAGAACAATAGAAATAGCAATAACAAATGAAAAGGGTGTACACGGTCGGAGTGCGACTGTTTTTATTTGTGTAGGCCGCAAGAAGGCCATAGCATTGGTGGAAGCACGTCTTAATATCGCCAACTTCATTTTTATATGCGACTTCGGCAGTACTTGAAACACAGCGCTTCGGTTACTTCTAGTAACTTGGCTTGGCAGCAGAATTCTTGTTAGCCATGACAAAAACGTGTGCTGGAAACGTTTCCCTCTTAGATCGCATTTCCATTCTATTTCGAGCTCGGAGAGGCTTATTTCCCCTGGGTGACTTTGTCGGCCCGTCAGGCGCTTCCGCAAGTTGCGGTGCATTTCGAGCCGTTGTCGGAACTCAGTATGCGGCAAGGGTTCGGCACCTAAGCCGGGCAAAAGCATGGGCCTAGAAATGAGGCGCGATCCGCCACCTGTGACCTTATACTTGCTTTTTATTTGTCTTTTAACGGTGGATCCACTTCCTCTACGGCGCGTCAAAGCGGCAAGTCATATTCCTCTTATCATGTCTCCACACTATCAGTGACGTAGTACGTGTTCGTGAGACAGAAGGTTCAGCGAGCGGAAAGATTTCACAAGCCAGGACATATTTTCGGAAACCAGAGAATGCAATTACAGTTTGCTTGGCGATGAACAGCGAACTACGCGGTTTCTTAAATTAATTCGTTAACCCCGGATATAGGACTCCAAAGGGACCGAACCAGTTCAATATACGAAAGTACGATATAAAATATTAGCTCAACGCCTCCCTGTGGCCGGCGATCCCACTTACCGATCGACGCTTCAGAATGCGGGAGTTGCATCAGAAGCAAAAACAAATTTCATGTTTTTTGAAAAAAATGAGGCATGGCCTGAATGTTCGCCTGAAATGCGTTAAAGACGCTGTCGATCTTCTGAGGTGTCCAGGTCGAAAACAAGTTCCTTCCATGTTGCGCAACAACGGCGAATCAAGCGAAACGTAAGGCAAGACCTGACCGAGTTCGATCGATAGTAATCCTCGAGCTGAGATGCGCCCCTCGAGGGCCCTAGAACAGCTATTCGACCTCAGGAACGGGTTCTCCTCATGGATGCTAACACTAACATTGATGTCAGAGTTCACGAAGTCGATGGAGACATCGCTGGAACAGCAGCCGGAAAAGGGACACTTTGTCGCAAGTCCGGTACTTGCGTTTGTTGAGATGGCTGCGTTGCAGTGGCATTGCTTCCGCGTCGCTTCACCACCCCCATCACACGTGTCGTGAGACGCGTACACGACGCCTGCACAACTAGAAAATTCCAGCAGTCGTGCGCCTTCGCACACCATGCACAGCACGCACGCAAAAGAAGAACAACGCGCACGCAACTCAAGAACTTTGATGGTGACGCTTTGAAGGCTCTCTGAACGGCCTCCAACAAAGCGCTCGCGATGGTCCCTCTGAGAGAAACAGGGATCTACGAAAGGTGCGGTCAACTTGCGAAACAGCAGCAACAGCAAATGCAAAAGAAGGAGGAGGCCGCCAGCGCATTCGTTCCTGCTCTTCCCTTCCCCGGAAGACATCGGGAAAGACAGACCCGAGAGAGTAAAAAAATTATTGGCAAGGCGGGGAACGTACGCAGCCGAAAAAAAGCTGTTCGTCAATACGGAGAACTGCCAGTCGGAGCGAAGTCGGGAATCCCTACCTCACACTGTAACATTTTCCGAGCGTTTCGGGCTACTGTACCTGTCGGGTTTGGCGAAGGTGCGATGTCGCCCGCTAAGCGACCACAGAAATCGGGGGTGCAGCGACCGCCGAAGAGCACTTCCAGCTCGCGTGGCGTTCGATATACCCAATGTCGGGAAAACTACCGTTCGATATAAACGCACGAATTCTATACTTTTACAAGAATTTTCAAGGGGAAATTTATGAGTTCGATATAGACAATAATTCGATATACCGTGTTCGATATATCCGTGTTCTACTGTATAAGTCTTTCAGCTTACCACCACGGCTAGTGCTCCATTCACCAGAACCCCGAGTCAATACTGTCTTGAGTACGATGTTCATTTAGTAAGCGAACACCCCTTCCCCTCCTGCCCCTCCCCTGATTCGTCCATACACTCATGCGGTGGAGTTGCAGAAGGAAAGATAAAAACAAATTTTAGACGGTATTTTTTGAAAGATTTGAGAGGGACGTGAAAGAAATGTTAAGTTTACTGCGTGACAAGGACTTGCTTGAGGAGGAATAATTTTTTGTTTAAAAATAAAATGGTTTTGTATGGTAGGAGCAGGTCGCTGTTGAGAGACGGCACTAAACGTAAGGGAAGACCTGTAACCCCATTTCGGCAGACATATAAAAACTTGAGCTGTAGAGAGCGAACTCGGGCACCATAGGAACGAAACAGTTGGATGCCATTAGGAGAGGCCTTCGTCCTGCAGTGGATATACATAAACAAGTTAGTTATGATAATGATGGTGATTTTAGAGCTAGGATGTGAGGCTAGCAGTAAATAGCTGACCGACAACTCCGGTGTATCCCAATGACTAGAGTAACTGTAATTTAATAGCGGGAGTCTGCCGTGCACCCTTAGCACTTTGTACGACGAGGTACTGAAAAATTCGGCGCTCGCCGTAAGTCAGGCACTAACAACCGAGAGTTTTAGAATAGCGGTTAGAGTACTTACGCTACCAGCGGCGGGTGCGGGACTCGACTGCGCATGCGCGCGCAGGCACGGCGAGGCGCGGCACACCTCACCGTAATGAATGCGCTGGCATGGCAATGCGGGAACCTGAACGAATGCGCATATACCCAGTCGGGTCCCGCTACCATCCTCCGGTAGCGTAGCCTAGAGGCTCACGTTTAAAGCTGAAAGTGATCTAGGATTGTTCCGTGGGGCCGCAGACTTCTAATCGCGCCTCTCTTCATTCAAAAGAAAAATCTCTTCGCCTATTTCTCATTCTCTCTTCCTCTTCGTCCATCTCCGTTTCTCTCTCTCTCTCTCTCTCTCTCTCTCTCCCCTCTCCTCTCTCTCTCTCTCTCTCTCTCTCTCTCTCTCTCTCTCTCTCTCTCCACGCTCAAAAAATTTAAGGACCCAAACAACGGCATTGCATTCGATGGTTCTATCCGACCGCTCGCGTAGGCGGAACAGCCAAAATAAAAGTCTTCCCTATGCCGAATACAATGCATCTTAAGAGCGCAAGCGTAAAGGAAAAAAAAAGCGACTGCACTTTGTTTCATTTCAACAGCGTCCCTCCAAACGTTTATTATTTCTTCCCGTAGAATCGCATTTCCGAGTCCTTTCACGAAAGCTCTTTCAGGCTTAAGTGGGAAGTGAAATACGAGTGGTAGCGAAGGTCCTTCTTTGCATTCCGCCATCGCAGTGGAGGAGACCGATATAGAGGGAGGTGGGGAAGGGAGCGTGACTGCTGGCAGACAACCGTGCGCTTTGGAGCGAGGATAAGAAACGTGCTGGGAGGAGCGCAGAAACTGCTTGCTCCGATTTCCCGCCAAAGCGTAAGCTGATTTCCCCCGTTATTTTCTATTCGTCCTTCATTTGGCGGAAACAGCAAAAGCCTCTTTGAATTACGGCGGCACGCGACGAACCAAAGCCTCTACCTTTAACCTCGCCGGTTGTGGAAGAGGCGAGGAGACGCCAGTGACTTCGCGACCTGCCGAATAAGAAGCCCGGCACGTGCTTCTGGGATGAGGATGCTGGAGACGGACAGAGACTGTTTGGAGAGAACTATCGGGCCCTATGCTCTTCAGGGATCTCAGCGAGGTTGTCACGCCGATGGCCGATAGCTGTCGGCCGTCGCGCGCTCACGCAAGGCTTAGCCAAATACCGGTGTGAAAAACGTTGCCTGTCAAAAAAGGGCGTAGTGTTTGTATTTTAGCGCCAACGAAATACTCCAGCAGCCTTATTATTGCGTTTGTTTTCCTGTAATGGCAATGGTGTTCTGTTATCTACATGAAAGCGTAGCTTGAGGATTTGGGCGAGTTCAGTGGCAGATATATTTTTGTCTGTGCGCGGGAGGTCCCGCGTGGTACAGCGACAAAGGAAAACATACTTCTGTCCCGACAGAGACTATAGGACTGAAATGTTCTCACACTTAGGCTTCCGAGTTCATCAACTAGTACTATCGACCGGAAAGTTCGCACAAGCCAACATTTTAATGCGACAGCATTAGATAGACGATTCTGAGCAACGAGAAACGGCGTCGTCTTTGGCGTCGGCTTATACGAGATTAAATCGGCTCCATTGAGTTCTTTTAGTGGGTTTTTAATTGCGCATGCTGTCTACCCCTCATGTAACAATGCTAGAAAGCGTGCAGCCAGTTTGCGATGCCGATCAAGACTACGAATGCTGCCCCTTGCCCCCATACTTGAAGATGTCTGGTTCATGGATGTGGAGTAGGAGTCACGCGTCCCGCCATGATGTGCACAAACGTTTCTCTGGCGGAAGGCGGAACAACAAACCTTACACCGGTACCACCACAAAGAGCACGCCGCAAGGGTAACTGTGGGAATGGAGTTGCATTAGGGCGGCAATTCGTTATGGAAGCAACCGGTCTTGATATTTACCAGACCGAATGCACCACTTTCGCTCAGTGACTAGCCACGAAAACATAACAGTGACTCTGGGTACTCAGTATGCGAAACGGTTTTGCCGGTTGGGTAAACACCAAGACGGACATCGCCCATGCTGGGTGGCAGTCCAACGGTGGTGTCGATCTGCATCTGCAAGATAGTAGTCTCTCTTGATTTTACGCAGCCGGCATAAACGCTTTCGCTCACTCACCAACCAGAGTCACTATAATAAATTAACAGTGACTCTGGCTGGTCAGTGGGTGGAAGGGGCTTGTCCGATTGGGCTAATATGGAAACAGACTGCACCACCTTGCAAGAAAGCGTCCTGACTTTATTTTTGCCCATTCGGCCAAACCGGTTTCGCTCACTTACAAGCATAAGTCACTGTTAATTGATAGTACCCACCTTCAATATGCAAATAATTAGTCCTTCAGGCGTTCATAAATTTGAGCCCTCTTGTCTCTAGGCTGTTTTGTCGATGTACCCTTTTGTCACGTTCTGTGTTGTGCCTGTGCTTCCTTATCGCGCACCATGCTGTTACGTGACAGCTGTTTTTGTCGTGCTATATTGACGTCACTCCCTTACACACTTTTAGATGCAGTGCATAAAAAAAGCACTAGCCCCAAGAGTCATGATATGGCGGGTGGTTCAAGAACGCCCGCTCCTCTTCCCATATGTTTGGGGTAACAGAGTTGTATTGCTCAAATATATGATTATTAGAGTGAAACGCAGATGATGTGCTTTTATTTATCAGTTGAAAAAGAAAATTACTCCCCCTCCCCTCGCGGCAACCCTTTGTAGATGCGACGCATAGGGGTTCCGTTTTGTTTCCGTTAGGTTGATTGGCCATCGCGTGAAACGTGCCGTGAACCTGCCGCGCTATGACGCAAACAATCCAACACCATCTCTTTAATCAACCACAAATCCAATGCAATCCAATCCAATCAATCCATCCAATCCAATCAATCCAATCAATCCATCAAATCAAATAATCAAATCAATAACCAGCCCAAACCAAGCCAAGCCAACCATTCAATCCAAACAATGCCCCTCGCGAGAGAGTGTTCGCTGTAGAGGAGAGGGTGACGGCGGAGAGCGCAGCCCGCGCGCGAGGAGAATGGGGAGGGTTTGGGCGGAAACCACAACGCTATGAGGGACAAGCGAGTGAACAGATGCCGTCGATCTAAAAGCAATGATTAAAGTTTTTTTGATTATGTGGTCGTCACCATTTTAACGAAGGTCATTCGATGAAACTGCGTTCTTTGACATATCCAATTTTTAATAAAACCCAATTCTGTGAATTAGCGTTCTATAAAATATCTCAGAGCCACGAGAAATATGTAAATAGCCACATGAGCGCACTAGTGCTCATATATTGTTTTGAAGAAGTAACAACTATATAGATACGCCTAGGCGGATGTTCACGGCCTTGGTTTCCGAATTTGCGGTATATGGCAGACCACAAATAACTAGAGCCTGACTGTGCACAACGCGTAAGAAGAAACCAAATTAAAGCAACCCCTTGGGTTAGCAAATGAAATAATGTTCCAATACTATAATTTGAGGTAAGGGAAAGTACGCGAAATGACTTTACTATTGCCAGAGCCTATTGCTTTCTCACCGCTGCCGAAAACGTGATAACGGGATCTATACAAATTTTTTGCGTCATCCCTGGAATCGGTTCCAGCGAAATCTGCCCAAAAATATCGTGTCGTGCTCAGAGAGAGAAAAAGAGACATGACAGAGAGAGAGAGAGAACTTGGCCATTTGGCTAAGACCTCCTCATTCCAAGGGGCCACTGGATTTCCTTATTGGTGGGTCTCCCAGGGGTCTTACAACCTCAGAAATATTTTTGTCCTCCTTCCTCCTATACGCCATACATTAGAACATTGCTATTGAGGAAAACTGAAAACATGGACTATAAAGAGTTCCTGACTGTAACAGCCGGCTTGATTGTGCCTTTTTTACTCGTACGACACGTGTTGAGTTATAACGTAGGGATGAAAATTGGTGAGGAACATCTTCCTGCAGAGGTCACAGCCCCCATTCTCACAGCCATTTTGAATGCATCGTGACTAAGGTACATGTTGCCAAAACCATTGAAGACATGCCTAAAAACTATAATCACTGAAACGAAACAACGTTCATGCTAGCTGCGGCGCGTTCCGCTGCCAAAGGATTTCGTTAAGCAAAACCCAGTCATATTTTCCCGTGCACTTTGAATCCCTGATTTAAGGTTAGAATTTACGAGTCACGAGCGTGCACGTACTACATCCGCCCGTCGAAGCTCACAACACCACAAGCGGAGCAAGCTAACTATCAGAAAAGGCGTGGAGGAGCCACAGCAGATTCGGTAATGCAAAGACGTCGTAGGCCACAGCCACCGCCTAACTCCGGCGCTTCCCGAATAGTATTCGCTGTTCAGAAAATGCGTGCGTGAATCGTGACAGGAACAATGCCCTTCATGGTGATAGGGTTCAGTGAAGTGTTGGATGGCTTCTAGGTGCTCCCTTTTGGCTAAACTTCCACAGCGCGTGCTCCAAGCAACCCAATCGTGACGTGAAATCACTTAACCACTGCTGAGCTCTTCTAATAACACCTGACGCCGTGGCGTAGCGGAACGAGTTGGGAAAAATTCAAAGATGCCGCCAAGGCGTCGTACCTGCGACACAACACACTTTTCTTTGGCGCTCTTTGGCCTAGAAGCCCTTGCGCCATTAAACACAATCATCATCATCGGCGTCGTGGGGCTAAGCGACAAGTCAGCCGATTTATGTGCTCTCCCCTCCGCCATCAGCCCTGGGAAGACGAGGTTGCATTTTCGACAAGGCGAAATATGCAAAACACACGATCGTGTGAAGATTGTGGGTGCGCCCTAAAGAAGTGCTAGCAGGTTCAAATTGGACTAGCAGTAGCTAAATGCGGAGAGTGGCATCCTCGAGCGTACGAGAGCTAGGAACGGCTTTAAACCAAACAATTTGCATCTCGGTGGATATTCTCGACAGCGCTGGGAGTAAGGGAATCCGGTATTAAGGTTTGCATTATGTTCTTTTCGTTGTCGCACCATTTCATCGAGTTCTTTCGTCGATAAAGTGGCAATTCGTTGAGTGACGGGAAGAGTGGGGCGCACTCGAGAACCATGTAGGAAAAAAGCTTCCGGTTATAATCCTCAATTCCCAACTAGGGTCCACGTATAACTAAGGGTCACGAATTATATATGCTGACACCTCCTGGGGTCACGTATATAATACGCATTGTGGCGAATGATTTCACTGTCTTTCTATCTTCGCTGTTTTGTGGGATGTCCCGCTGTCAGAAAAGAAAAGATAGCCGTGCGAAGCTAAGCCCTGGCAGTAAAACTAAACAATCCATTAGCAGAGCATGTTTTGCGGCACTATTATAAGCCCTCGGTACAACGCACTATATATGCGGCAAAAACGGATATTAACTCATTTTGACCCGGCTTTTACGGAAAACCCGCCTGTGGAAGGGGGCGGCTGGGAAATGCAACTTATTTTAAAGCCACATAATATCATCCCCATGCTTGAAGCATTCGACAGACATCACCCCGTCCCACTCCCACTATAGTTTCCGAACTTGCAACAATTGCAGCGTTTTTAGATGCGAAGCATCTAATGCTCGGGGCTGTGTCCCTCCCTCCCTCGTTGTCGTTGTCCGCCGTCCGCACTCTACTGCGCGTGCGCGTCTCTTCAGCCCCAATTACGTTTGGGCTGACGTCAGCGCAGTCCACTATAAAAATAAATAGGTGGCGCCCGGTTTCGATCCCACGACTCTCTGGCCGCAACGGGAGGTACGTGGCGCTCTTCACACTGCGCTACAAACCGAGACGGAAGCATGTGCTACAAACGCGCCTTATCTCCTTCACTCATTCAAACTACGTCAAGAAGCTACTGATACAACGAAGGCACGCGAAGCTGAACGTCAACGGAAACGACGAACTGAGAACTAATGGGAACTTCAGTCGACCCCATGGCTGCTTCGCATACTACTCAGGGTTCCCCTACGGGAAGATGGTGTAATTTGTTCCTCTCACGACAGCAGAAAACCGCCAGAAAGGCAAGCGCATACCCGCATTTGCAACTAATACCAGCGCCTTCCTCAGCGTAATGGGCGTTCGCACGCAAAGGGACTTTTGATGACGTGTTCCTGATTTCACTGGGTGGTTACGCGGTTCAGGGACGGCACATTCTTCGCTAAGCCAAGTAATGCGTGAGGGATGTTCATGCACCAGAATGGTCAATTATACCTGGTGGTGATTGTTATCCCCAAGAATAAACTAAGGAAGTGTGAGGAGTCCTTTTTTCTTATCGTACTGCTATTAGTAGCGGTACTGATGTACAAAGTTCACGTATTGCAAAAGGCGGGCATCACTCGTTGAACCGTTTGACAGCAGCGCCTAAAAATGTATACAACGAGATGACGTATGTACAGTGCCAAAGTAGAAAACATGATGAGCAGCTTAAAAAGAAAACTATAAAAACACGCCAAAAAACACGGGTGGAAAAAATTAAAGGGAAAAATAAAGGACGGAAGAGCAAGAGAAAGGAAGAATTAAGGCAGAAAGGAAGAGGCAAATTAGCGGCCTGCTTTCCTAATTTTCTCGCCTGTGCGGGTCCCGTATGCTATCCGTGCGTACGTCGTTCAATCGTCGCCGCTAGCTCATTACCGGTCGTCTGCAGTAACGGCACGTGCGCGCAGCGCAACGCTCTTTGTGGGTGCCGCCACGGACGGCTCTTAGTGCGCTGGAAGACTGTGCGAGGAATGCGGTGTATACGCTTGCGCTGCGCCGTCGCCCGGGCGTTCGTCACGAACTCTCGCTCGCCCCTTCAGCGTGATTGAGAACTCGCGCGTGTCGAATCTCGCGTAGAGGGTTCATTAGATCCTCCCGGGTTATTGGTACTCCGCACCATCCAGGAGAATTATCCAGCCGAAACACTTTCCCCCCCTATTCTTACCATTCATCGGTTTGGCGCGTTCATTGTTTTGTGTGTATGTGTGCGTAGGTTTCCTCAGTCATCACGGAATACCCTTCAAGCACCGCGCTTTAATTCTCAGTTTGCGGTTGTGGGTGTCCGTGACTGAAGAGAAAAAAAATACATATCCGTTAATTTCGCCTCTGAAGTACATTCCGAAGTGAAAAAGTACCCGCTATTACGCTGGTTATTTTTTGCCACTGGTGGAGCGATAGCTTCAGCAGAGTTGCGGCGAACGTGGATGCTCTGCTTTTACTCGCGCTCTGACTAGTTCACGCTATGTATTTTCGGCTCTCAGTGGCCAATGAATGATCCACTTGAAATGATTTTTTAAAACAAAAATATAAACGGAGCGACATAACTATAATGTTGCGCTCATTAGACGCGCAGTCGGTGCACGTCATGACGCATCTTAACGCCGGCTATGATGTATTGTGCGGCTACGGAATAATTTAGTGGTAATGGTGAGGTATGGTAGAAATGTATATAACGACTTGTTGGGGTTTCTCTTGAGGAGTTGGATCATGACCCCTCTCTTCGACGGAAGCGGGAACAAACCCATCATTCATCCCACGAATAAGTCCCTGCCTCACGCTAAGCTATAGACTAAGAAAAAGTGGAGGCGGTGCCTTTTCGTGTATGTGGGTATGCCCATTACCTTCCATAACATAATTCATTTTCCTATTAATTATTAAAGCTTAATTAATTCTTCGTAAACTCGACATTAACTCCTGCCGTAGACATAACCAGGCGTAAGACAAAGATAAAGATATACAGACTGAACGACGAAGCTCGCCTGACGGTCTGTAACGGTTGTTGTGTCCCACTTTTGCTGCATACGAAAATGAAATTAATAAAAAGAGCTAGGGATTTCATGCGTTAATATCAAACTCCCAATATTTCCCTCGCCTAAAGTAGTATTCCCAGAGATCTTCGACGCCTAACGTTGCGTTTGAATAAAGTTTTTTTCATCCTCATGCTCGTCCTCCCCTGAGTATCGTAATGAAGCCGAATTTGAGAGAGCACGTTGTACAGTCCTCTACATGGCTTCATGGGTTTTCTTACCTGCCTTACAGTGGCTCGGGACGTAGCGTCGTATACAGATACATGGGCTGTTATGCAGGTATACAATAAATGGCCCTAGCGCCTTCCTACAGTTCCCTCAGACTGCTTACGCGGCGCCTAGATAATCTTTTCGGTAATGGATGTGTGCGTCCTAAAAAAAACAATTTTACAGGGACTCGGACTGCAGCAGAGAGGCATTCATTCGACTATTCCCAATCGGGAGCTCTTTGATCGCTTTCGCTACTGGTCGTACGAATTGTAAAATCCAAAACATGTCGACCACTTACAAAACAAAGCTTGTGCTTTACGCTGGTCAGTACCTTCTTGCGGCAGGGTGCCATTCTCGTATACAAGTGCTGCATATACAAGTATGCAGGTATAGAACCCGGACGTATACAACAAGTTTGTGTTAGGCGCAATTTTTTGCTAGCCGTGTTAACCAGAATAAACGGGTGAACTGGTCTTTCGTCCGCGATAGCTGTGAATGATGATGATAACAAAGGATATTAAAGGATGATGAGAAAACGCAATAATTCGCATATCGTAAATTAACCATTGGCTTACTCGATCACTGCAATCAGTTATTACTTCTAAGCTCATCTTTCCTTACATGAGAACCACCCTCATCGATCACAGAAGCGCAATTTCTATCTGTCTACTTCTAGTGACTCAACGAGTGCTACATCTAACAACAACACAAAAAACGCTCACTCCATTCTGGGTTCCGAATAGGGTCCACCGAAATCTCGACTGTGAAGCATTAGAAGCCCTTCTAGACTATATAAATAATAATTGGGTAACGGGACAAATCCCTCCACAGTGGAAACATGCCGATGTAACATTAATTCCTAAACTTGGAAAGCCGTTAACAACAGGGAACTTGAGACCCATATCGCTTTCATCCTGCGTAGGAAAATTATTTGAACATATGGTCCAAAATCGTCTCTCCCCATTCATTGAAGACCATGACCATTTTCCCAACACTATGTATGGGTTTCGCCCACACTTATCCACTCAGGACGTACTCATTCAAATTAAAGAAGACATTCTTGACCGGCTTCCCAGGAACCGTAAGTGCTGCGTCCTGGCTCTAGACATAAAAGGTGCTTTCAACAACATCAGTCACCACGCTATCCTTCAGGGCCTTTCATCCATTGATTGTGGGCAGAGAGTGTACAATTAGGTCGCAGCCTTCCTCACGAAACGCACCGCGACCATTAGAATTGGACATTTACGGTCTGCTCCTTTCAAGACGATCGCTCGTGGCACCCCACAGGGGTCAGTCATCTCGCCACTTTTGTTTAACCTTGCCATGAAGGACCTCCCACCATTATTGCAAGATATTCCCCACCTTTGTCACGCCATCTACGCAGATGATCTCACCTTTTGGACGCCTACAGGATCCATGGGTGAGCAACAAGAATCAGTTCAAGCCGCTATAGACAAGGCGCAAAGATACCTTCGAGAACGAGGTCTTGAATGTGCCCCAGATAAATCGGCACTTTTGACCCTTAGTGCTGGTACCCCGAAACAGAACAAGTCCACCGTCCCAGACCCGGACCTATTCATAAATGAGCAACCCATCCCAACTGTGCCTCACTTGAGAATTCTTTGTTATCCCTAAAAATGGCTCTGGGCTCCACACAATTGCTCCCCTCCAGAAGACTGTCAACCAGCTGACACACATAATTCAGCGCGTCGCACAACGACGATATGGCCTCAAAGAACCTGACACGCTCAAAATAATACAAGCAGTACTCATAAGTAGAATCACCTATGGAACACCGTACTTGGCCCTTAAAACGAGCGAAAAAGCCAGATTAAATATAATTATTAGCCAAGCCTACAAGACTGCGCTCGGACTACCCTCGAAGACATCGACATCTAAATTATTACAATTAGGCGTACATAACAGTTGGGAGGAATTACAAGACGCGCACCACACTTCTCAGATAGAGCGCCTGAAGAAAACGACGACGGGGCGCGCAACTCTTCACCGATTAGGTTATACCACTCCACCGGTTAAAGATCAGAAAACAAGCATACCTTTGAAGATTCGACAGCACATACGAGTGGCCCCAATACCAAGAAATATGCATCCAGAGTACAACAAGGCCAGAAGAATTGCCCGAGCACGAGCCATGTCCGCCAGATATGCAAACGACCTAAATACCTCTTATGTGGATGCATCTCCTTATCCGCACCATCCGGCCCACGTAGCTTGTGTAGTGAATGGACGAGGGCCAAGAGATCACATCCTGCACCGTCAATACCACAGCGATTGACACTGCCGAAGAAGCCGCGATAGCCCACGCCATCATCACTGCCCAATACCCAATCACCATACTTACCGACTCTCAGGCAGCGTGCAGAAATTACTTACAAGGTCGAATTTCTAAAACGGCACTTCGTCTTCTATTAACAAGACAGGAGCATTCCCGAAGTTTATATAGTTTGGGTGCCAGGACACGAATCCCTTGAGGGGAATGAGGCGGCTCACGCCGCTGCCCGCGATTACATACACCGGGCCGTTTCTCTCACGGGGCAGTCACCACCTCATCCACCTAATCCGCAACCTCTCTTGCGCTACACAGATATATTGGCGGACTACCGACACAAACGGCAAATTTTCCCCATTCCACACCACCAACTCACAAGGGATGAAGCAACAACGTTCAGACGACTTCAAACTAACACGTATCCACACCGTACCCTTCTTCATGCCATTTATCCGACAGACTATCCAGCCACCTGCCACTACTGCCCAGCGCCCGGTACCCTATACCATCAGGTGTGGGAGTGCCAAAAGACACCGGACCTGCACCCAATCCCCAACCCCTCTATACAACAGTGGACGGCGCGGTTGACCAGCAAGGACCCTACGTTCCAGCTTCACCTGGTGCAAAGGGCCCGCGCAGCCAGCCGCAGCCAGGGAATCCCGGACTAGGGATCCCCTCCACCGGGCGGGTGCCCTAACAACTGCACCTGTTGTTTTAATAAAGATTTGTTTCATTCATTCCTTCCATTCTGGGTGACCTGGCAAAATGTAGGTACAAGTAATAGACAAAAAGCGAAAGTACGTGGTCGGATTGAAGGATTCTACGGGTGTCCAAAGTCGTAAAGTGTTGAGGAGTTGGAGCGCCACCTTATTCAGATCACCCTCGAAAGCACTCGCGGGTCGGCGGAATCCGTGGTCCCCGAGCCGGAACGCGATGTCGTTCCCCGTTGCAGATAATAAAACCGAAGTCCGTGGCACGTTCCAAGCGTTCGCGCGCTCGAAGCAGCATCTTCGGTGAGAATCGATTTCCCGCATGGACTCCAAGTAGCATCGCAGCACTCAGCGGAGGATACAAAAAGAAAACAGGTTGAAGCGCGGCAGCCGAGATACAGTGCAAGTCAGAAGCCCTAAGAGAAAACGGAAGAACAGGAAAGAAAAGAAGTTGTAATGGTGGAAGAGTTCGTACAACCGGAAATACCTTTATTCTTTTGATTTTACAGCCTTGACTACAAGCTGCGACATTTTCCGTAAACTTGAATATTCCCACGAGTTGCCTGCGTTGACCTTACCACTGTGTCGCCATTTTATTCAGTTCTCACAGATATACGCGGCAGCACGACCGAAAATAAAAAGGAACATTTCTGCGGCTTCATCATGACAGAATGCAACACCATTACCTGAATGGCGAGACTGGAAGCTGATTAGAAGTCAACTAGTTCACGACAGACTGATGGTACTGATTGGAGGATGCAGTTAAAAAAAACTCATGCACCCCTCCTTCTAAGACGTTGGTTGAACGCGAAGCTTTGTGATGAGGAATTAATTGGTGTTCATCTCAGTTTCGACTCTGACTCGCAGACTGTTTGGACTATGCTCGTTGAGCTTTGACTAGCGTGAAGTTTGGACTTTTGGTCACAGTGTCTTTGACTTTGACCTTTCGCTTTGAAATTTTTTAATTAAACCATTGTCGTCGTTACGCGGAGGGGTGCATGATTGTTCTGTCTAATTTTACCCGTCCATGCACCACCCTCCAAATATATTCTGCTTCTACCCTGTCGGAATAAATCAATCAGATAGATGTCAGCTTCATAACGAGAGGGACCCAGGTTAGATTCTCACCACGGGAAGGGTTTTTTTTTTCTTTCACGTAATCTACGATAATGATCGTCCTCAGAAAAATTTGGCTTTCCTTCAGTGCGTTTTCTTCGCGACATACGCCATTGGTGAGACATAGACAGCTCCACTTTAAAATCCCTTCATAAAGCCGTACCCGCAGATAGCTCGGGTCTAATGAACCATCCTAATAATTTTGCCACACACCACACCCTTGTCTAGCTGGGACATATCATTCGCTCTCACGTGATAATGACGGTCGCCTGCGTGTCCAGTATCGACCTCACGAGATTTCCTTTGGTAGCTAGCGTCCTGCCGCGAGTGGATAGATATTCCGAAGTTTTCTCTGTAGAAGTATGTGCAGTGCGTTGCTATCAAGCGATTATTTCTTGAACGTCTCTAGAGAGAAAATTACGCCGAAGCATTTTATCCGTACTTTACTATTCGCCACAATAGACGGTATTCCCTACTCCAAGAAGCCTACAAATAACAGAGCAATGCATTTGAGAGACATTTCAACAATGTTTACTGCACTTTTGTAATCTTAGCGGCGAGGAATACTACCCAATGAACACCACTTTCAAACTCCAAACGGCACGACGTCGCCGAAGAGGACATTGTTACGCTAAAATTCCAAGTGCATCGCCGAGTAGTGCAGAGGAACGGGGGCTGGGCAGCTGTGCACGTTCTGCCCTCTCCTCCTAGAATATGAGCATTTCTGAGTCGACGCCCACTTCTGCGCCTGACAAATATACCCAGGCCCTTATTTTTATTGAGCGCATCGAGAGCTACTCATTTTGTTGAAAGCTTCTGCACAATACGGGGCTTCGAACTCACTGTCCCGTTGCACAACCTCTGAATTATTGTAACTAAAGGCAGAACAACCTTACTGCAATGTGCCGTGTGATTTATTTACATTTAGCTGAACCCTAGGTCCTAGAGGAATGAAAAGATCAAAATATATCGAATTGTCTCAGCAGGCACCTCTCAAATATGCCTACTGAGCACTGCGATTCGGTGACGCAACCGCACATTAGAAAATACGGTAAATCAAATTGTCGAGTGGAGCACTAATCGAATAGCGGAAATATTCGATTGATAGTTTACGACTACAATATTCGCCCAGACGGCATCACGTCGCTCACCAAATAAAGTTCTCTTATAGTTTACACGAAGGAACTGTTGCGTGCTTCTTTGGTCGAAACCACGAAGCATAAATGGCTCCCCTTACCCAACCAAAAAAGCTGCACTCACTGCCGCATTGGCCGCACCGTTCCACATAACGCACATACGACGCGGTCTATAAAGCCGAGATGTGATCCCGAGATTTTTCGGCATTCGTCTTATTTCTCATATCATAGTCTCGCTTTCCAATTTTGAGGCATATCTGCCGCCGTATTTTTATTTCATTTCTTATCGCCGTGAAGACGAGACTCAGCGCCATTTCATTTTAAGCGAACTTTCTTTTTATTTTTGTTTCGCGGTGTTCGATACGAAGGGGAGGAATAAGAGAAACGAACGGGATGGGGAGCGAGGCTCTTCCATCTCATTTCGCAAACCCGCGATCCTCCAGGATGGATGAGGAAAGCGCGGGACCCACTTCTCGTTTTCGCCCCATTTCATTTGGTCCTCAGGCACACTGCAGCGCGTACGACTTATTTCTCTTGCTTTTTTTTACTGCCTTCTTACTATATACGGCCACCTTGGAGCTAAGCTAATGCACTTCTTCTTTTTCCTCTGACGTTGTTCTGTTTTCGTTTTGAAGGCATCTTAAACCTCCCCCCACCCCATGCTAAAATCGAAACACCACAAAAACCTAACAAGAATTCGTGTCGTACAAAAAAATTTGTTGATTACAATGGAAGTCCTGTTGTCACGACAAAGCAATCTGTTGTTGCGACACATATTTCTTTCATAACGACAAAGTCAATTTTCTCAATGACAAATATTCCTGTAGTCACAACCGGACTGACATTTAAGCACAATGGGCAATAACATGCACAATGGGCAATGGCATTCAACCATGTGCCGTATGGAACTACTGATGGAACATCAGCATATCAACAAGACAGGAATTCGGCATGACAGGACATCAAATCTGGACAGGAATACGGCACACGACAGAGCATCAGAATCCCGACAAGACAAGAACACGACAGAACGACAGCACGGCTCGCGAAAATACGACAAACTACAGAAATTTTTGTTGGGGTCATTTCCGAACGGGCCCGTTTTTGTCATTCCTTCAGCACGTTGCCGGTTACGACATCTTTTTTTTTCATTTATTTTGGTATCCACACCCCTGTTGCATACTCAATTATTTTTTTTTCGACAAATCAATGTCTAGAAATACGGTGCTTCGTCAAACAAGCAAGAAAAAGGGGAGAGTATCTACAAGCGTATTCCAACGCCCTTGTTCTTGAGGGCCGTGAGACACAAGAACCTATGAAATTAAAAAATCAACTTGCACCAGTCACCATCCTCACCGATTCGCAGACAGCCTGCTGAAACTACCAGATTGGCCGAATTTTTTCATCAGGCCATCCCATCCTCAAAAACTGCTCAACGACCCCTGACATCCGCATCGTCTGGGCTCCTGGACAGGCCGCCATCCCCCGCCATGAAGCGGCTCACGCCGCGGCTCGCGATGTGATACACCGAGCCATTGCCGACGGTGGCGAATGTTACCCCCTCAAGATCGACCTCACCCACTGAGTGGCTACACTCGCCATCGCCTCCCACCACCACAGTGGCGCCTCTCCAGAGAGGAAGCTACAACTTGGCGGCGGCTCCAAACGAATCCCTACCCAAATCCCACCCGCTTCCACCTCATGTTGCCCATCCAACACCCTTCCCTATGTGCTCACTGTCTCCAGCGTGGCACCCTCTACCATATAGTATGGGAGTGCCAACGTACTGCGGACTTGCCCGCAATTTCCAACCCCACCTACGAACAGTGGCCGGCTTCCCTGGCCAGCCCAGACCCGGATACCCAGCTCAGCCTGGTGACCCGAGCAAGGACAACCAGCCGAACTCAAGGCATCCCGGACTAGGGATGGCTTCCACGGGAAGAGGCCCATTCATCAGCCTCTGCTCGACAAAAAAACGCTCTCTATATATATCTCTCTATTTATTCGTTGCTTCCCTTTTGCTTTAACCACGCTATAGATGATGGCGGCACGTTATTCCACTTTTACAAAGCCCGGGAAGATGAAGATCGGTATCTGGTTCGCAACGAACGGCATTGCATATACGCATGGTGAGAGCCCATGGCGATAACTTCTTTCGTCTGCAGGGCCGTAAAGACGAGCTGAAAAAAGCAGACTATTTCTCAATTCGGTAATGGGATGTCTGTATTGCAGGCATATGTATAAGACGAACGACGTTTTTGTCATTATTTTATGATCTCCCGTTTTGTGCGTGACGTATGTCAGAGATGGTAACCCGACATGAAAACCCACGACAGGCTCTTGCATCTTGGAAACCCTCGCTATAGCAACTGCAATTCACAAAAAAAATGACAGATACATGTATCCAGTAAGCCGGGGGCGGAATGAAGGAGGCTAGAAGCGTTTGCTTAGCAGGCGAGTGGGTTTGGCTAAAACTATTCGAAACAAAGCCCCAGAAAATTTTCACGACGAAGCTGCCAAAAGCTTTGAACTACACCTGTCTGCGCAGTGGTGCACTTTCTATGCACATACCGTCGATGTTGCGACTTGTGAACTTATAAAGCATGGAAGAGTATGTGATAGCCATAAGCGGATTTTGCAGCCGAGTTTTTATTAAGCTTTCCGTAAGTTGAGCCCATTTTGAGTTTTTGAGTGCTGTCAGTTATTTGCTATTTTGGGTCCTAATATCCTTCCAGTTGCACATGTTTGGCACTTTGTTAGGCCAAAATACTGAAATAACGCCTGCAGATAAACAGCCTCATGGCTCTGTAGTCGGCTATAGGACTGTTGAACAAGCTCGTCCCTATCACAGTAATCATGTGGCCGCCGACAAAAGTGGTATCGAACTTCGGCGAGAACAATAAGCACTAAGGACTGTAATGACAGGAAAGAATAATGTCGTGGGCAACTAGTGTGGCTATATAAAGTGCTTCCAAACGAAGAAATCAAGCAAAATTCTATTTCTAAGATGGCGTAAATTTCGATGTGAACACAGTAGCAATAAAGTGACCTTAATAAAAGTAAGGAACATAAATGAAGCCAACGATGAGCCCGTGCAATGCGCTGGTCACCAAAGACACAATGAGCCGGGATTTTGAAGCGCACTTCCCGACCATGTTGTTTAGCTTCGCAGCGGAGCACATGCCTAATGGGTACTGAGCCACCAGAAAACATTAAATAGCACAGAATACGCGGTGCCACATTAACCCTCAGAATGAAGTAAATAGAATAATTTTTGTACTACCATGCGAATATGCAGAGCTCGTCTTTCATTTATTCTCTAGCTTCGCTGGGCGCGAAGAGAACGGCAAACACAAATTTGTAGATTAGTAATGCCTTTAGCAGTACTGTGCAACCCATCTTCGAAATTTCTGGCATGCGCGTGTTCATGAACATCATTAGCAGATATTTAAAGAATAAACCTGCCTTCTCAGTACTCCATCTGGAACCAGGGCCCCCCACTTTCACAAAAGGAATCAAAAACACAAGACCGCGACTTTTTACATCATAATACTGTGTTGATTTGAGATAACAAATGCCCTGTTTATTTTATACAGGGCAGAATAGGATGCCGTACTGGTCCCGGTGTTCTGCTAACTGCGACAAATTTATCCCCAGAAACTTCTTGATCTCATTGCCCATCTAACTTTCTGCCGCCCCCTGCCACGCTTGCCTTCCGTACAAGTCCTCTTTGTTCCCCTTAATGACCAATGGTTATTTTCCCTTCGCATTACATACCCTGCCCACACCTATTTTTTCTTCTTAATTTCTACTAATATGACCTTAACTCGCGTTTGTTCCCTCACCCACTCCGCTCTCTTCTTGTCCCTTAATGTTACACCTATCGTCTTCCCATCCATTGCTCGCTCAGTCTTCCTCAATTTGAGTTGAACTCTTTTAGTGAGCCTTCAATTTTCTGCCGCGTAGGTGAGTACCGGCAAAATACAGCTGTCATGCACTTTCTTCTTTCAGGGACAATGGTAGGTTGTCATTCACTATCTGCGAATGCCTACTAAATTCACTTCAACCCTCTCTTATCCGTCTAATTATTTCGGAGGACTCATGGTTGAAATCCATGGTCGCTATTTGGCCTAAGTAAACATATTCGCGTACCCATTCCAATGCCTCGCCACCTATATCAAACCGCTGTGCTCCTCCGAGGCTATTGAGCATTATTTCAGTTTTCTGCATCAATTTTCAGGCTCATGATTCTACTCTTCTTTGTACAGTGCCGTAATCATGCTTTGCAATTCGTCCCCCCAGTTACTTAGCAAGGCAACGTCATCCGCAAATCTGAGGTTACTAAGGTTTCTCCATTAACCCTTACACCCACCCGATTCCACTCCAATGTTCTCAATACTTCTTGTAAACACGCAGTGAATAACATTGGAGAGATTGTGTCTCCTTGCCTGACGCCTTTCCTTATAGGTATTTTACTGCTCTACTTATGGAGGATGATGGTAGCTGTGGACCCATTGTAAATATCCTCTAGTATTCTTACATAATGACCGTCTACACCCTTGTTCCGTAATGCCTGAATGACTTCTGAGGTTTTAATCGACTCGAATGCTTTCTCATAATCTATGAAGGCTATATATAGGGGTTCAGAATACTCAGCGCACTTCTGTATCACCTGATTGATCGTGTGAATGTAGTCCATTATTGAATTGCCTTTACGGAACCTTGCTTGTTCTTTAGGTTGACGGAAATCTAAGGTAGCAGATATTCTGTTAGCAATTAGCTTGGGAAGTCCCGTATAGATGACTGACAGCAAGCTAATTGGTCGGGAATTTTTCAAGTCCTTCATGCCACCTTTGTTATCCATTAGGATGATGTTCGCGTTCTTCCGAGACGCGTGTATACTCGCAGTCATTAGGCAATGCGTATACAGGTTACAGGCTTCCAGTTTTCTTATACATATTGCCCTCCATTCTTGAAGAGGTCTCCTGTTATGTGATCCTCAACACGTACTTTGCCTCCTCGCATTTCTTTCAAGTTCTTCGTTTACTTATTCTGTCGTTTTTGGTGGAATGCCTACCTCCTCTGAACTACTTCCTTTTTTGGTATTATCCAGGATGTCGCGGCTACTGCACAGACCTATACAGAACTCCTAGGCTGCTATAACGTTTTTATCCCAATTTGTGTTGACATTGCCTTGCTTCTCTTTAATTGCATAGGTCTGATTTTCCCCATGCCTAGACGCCTCTTGACTGCTTTAAGGCTGCCTCCGTTCTTCACAGCATGCTCAATCCTCTCCACATTATACTTCGGTATGTCAGCTGTCTCACGCTTATTGATAACTTCGAAAGCTATTCTGTGCTGTCAGCTGGGTTGGAGACTATTATGCGTTGCCGTTGCCTCAAACACAACCTAAAGGTGTATGGAGGAACTCTTTATGTTTTTTTTTCTACGCTAGTTTAAGTCGTCATGTGGCTAGTGGCGTTGCGGGGCTCATGTGCTGCCATTGTTGTTTGTGGGTGCTTGAAAACTAACGCCAATGTAATGGTCTAATGCGTCTATTTGTTTTCTTAGCGCCGGTACAGTCATACATTGATATTATCCAAACTATATTACCATGCACAGGGGCACTCAACAGTACACAAGAGCTATGTAGAAAAGCTACACAATGGACCGTTACGCGGGAGGCATGTTGGAGCATTGGTAAAGCTGGCTTATAAGGTCCCACGGACGTTATTTGTGGTACCATATTTGGGCCTGGGCGCAGGCCACACTTGGTGTCTTGCACGATAGCACAACCATTGCACCCCTAAAATAAAAGAAAAGAAGGACAAAAATCTGCTTTTGATTAATGCACCTCCTTATTCATTGTGACGGCCTGGTTCTCTCCTATGAATGTCACCACCTGCTCTATCCGTCCAGTTAAATGGGCTTGTTCTCAACGGGTTGTCATGTATGCAGAAATTGCCGTGTACCCGAAATCAACAAAAAAGTTAAAAGTAGGCATAGTTCATTGCGTGATCAAATATAGCACCGCAGAACACAGAACATTGAATTTAGGCGACGCGAATTGACGGTAGGCATTGCGAAACGCTAAGGGTTTAGACACGTCACCAAAGTTGAAGAAAAAACAGTTTTTAGGTGTTTTTGATTACTAGCCTTGGTATTGGGAATAATTGGGAAGTGCATTCTGATTATCAGCCTCCGAAAGTCCGAATATTCAGAGAGGACCCCTAACGTACTAGTTCACATAAAACAAAAATCTATATGGTGTATGAGCACATAGCAGGCTTGTGAGATTGAGTCTTGAGCTAATTAAGCATGGGTACACAGTACCGGGCGATATTTTTTTTTTTTTTGGAGGCGTGCTCCTGCGAGTCGCTTGATGTTCCGCTCGTGCCAAACTTGGACAGGTTAATTGCATGGGTGCATTAAATGTAGATAGATTACAGGGCGCATGCGCCGCATCGCCATTTCTATTACCACTATCCATCCTCTACCACGAGCCGGTGTTTCTAGGCTTAACAACAACGGTCTTTCCAGGCGCTTCGGAAATGTATATAAGGCTGCTGCGCGTACGCTCGACGCCCGCGTGAGGTTATTCTCTCTTCTCTAATTGATTTATTTGCTTTATAATGTTTCGCTGGGTAGGGGAAACACCGCTGAGTGCAGTATTCGCCATCGGCATCGTGTTTACAGCTCATCTTCTTTTCGCGTTCGACTAATCACAAAGCGCGCGCTGTAGGTTCAATGAATAGAAGTATTGCACTCCAGCGCAGTACCTTCCCCGACCTGTGACCCGAACAGTTGCGAAACAATCCTTTAATTGCTCTAGAAACACTGGCGCGGCGGTCGACCACTGCTGCCGAGCACCGTTGTTGACGCATCTGGGTTTTCTTGGCACGTGTAGGACAGGGATGAAGTGTTCGCATTTCATAATGATCCTACAGAAGAAAAGCTTAATACGCCTGAAAATGACATTGAAGGAAGCTCGTAGAGTATGTATGACGAACTTGAAAAACCGCAGCACTTAATACCCAGAGGAATTCGCACTTCGCTTAGGCGCGCGTAGTCGGACGATCGCTCTCTGGCCTCAAGCGACCCGTGTGAAGCTCGCTCGGATCATAGCGTCGGCGAAAGTCCGCGTCGGAAGCCTGTGCTGCTTACTGAGTTTGGAACCGCATCGTATCTAGCTTGACCGGTCTTAAGCAATTTAATTCCACAGTGCATGTAAACCTAAGCCAAAAATCGGGCCCGAGAGGTTACTGTCTCGCTTTGAGGAGGAACGGAAACCAAAACAAAACGAAGCTAACATGCATAACTTCTAGATCTTCATTAAAGGCTAACAACGAGGGCAATGTGGTTTTTACATTAGATATAATATCAAAACTTATGCGTCCATCAAGTTTCCGACCGGTTCTGCCTCCGCAGAAACATTGGCCCGTGTAAAAATCGCCAGAACAAGAAACGTAGCACTCACCTGTCGTTGATCGCCGCCCGCAACCTGTCCGGAAAAAAAGAAAACAATGATGAGCAACACAACAAACAAAACAGTGGACCCGTGAAATGGTGGTGGCTGATACTTTCAACCCTGATGCGGGATTATGTGCCTGGACAACACTGAGCAAATTGCATCGGCAACAGAAACCAACATTTTGGGCTCACCCTCTGTGACGTTTTTGACGGCATTTTCAATGCGTAGCATTCTTTGCCGGTGCCCTCACAGCCAGGAGCGTGTAACGCCCGTCATTTCCACAAAAATGCACATTTCGCAAAAGTTGCAAATGCAATTGTTGGAATAACGTAAATGAAGATGATTGGTCGACAGAAATTTTGAAATATAAAAAAATCACAACAATATAACAAAAATACGGAAAATGTCGAAACGTATACCGCATGGCATTTCCACAATAATGTGGATTTCGCGATATTGTCCCATCTAATCGTTTTAATTGCGTAAATGGAGAGAACTGGTTGAACGAAGTTTTGAAAAACTGAAAAAAACGGAAAATATAAAATAATTACTGAAAATGGCCAACCGTGTAACGGCCTGCATTTCCACAATATTGCAGATTTAGTGAAAGTTCGAAATGTAATCATTAGAATAACGTAAATGGATATAATTGGTCTAGCAAAATTTTGAACAATAAAAAAATTAAAATAAATACTAAAAATTACGGAAAATGGCGAAACGTATACCGCATGGCGTTTCCACAATATTGAAGATTTCGCGAAAGTTTCACCTGTAATCGTTAAAATGGCGGAATTGGAGATAATTTTTCGGACAGGACTTTGAAAAAAACACAAATTTGGCTGGAAAAAACTCACACTCATGGCCGGCGGCATAAGAATGCAATGAATTATTAAATAATTCTCTGAATTTCGGTAGGATTTTTTGCATCCGAGCTTTTCTATTTCTATGACCCTTTTTAATTTCATTGAAGCTGGCGTCCTGCACTCCTTAACTTTGCAGCAGTGATTTAAAATCCCGGCTATAAGGCCACCACGTACAAATGGAACACCCAGAGGAGCTGCGTACAAAATATCTGTATTCATCGCAGGGGCCACGCATGCCTGTGCCAAGATTAAACAACGCCAAACGATTAAATACGGCCGCTCCAACAAGCTGCTTGGCGATCACGCTTCTCTGTTTTATAAGGAACTACCCCGTTTGCATGGCAGGAGCGTTTTTCTGAGGCCACACGTTGCTCAAATCATGCCCAGAAAAAAACATTGAGCCCTAATAATTGAATCAAGGACGGCTTGGACAACATAGTTTAAGACACCCAAATTAACGCTTCTGGGTCAAAAGCCGTCAATGTCATCCGGCGGCAGGCATTTAACTACTGATAGACAAGCATATCATATCACAAAAGCATTAGGACTCAGGTTATGAGGAGCATTGACCACCATGTCTTGAATCGTTTCTCTTTTAGGGACTAAGCGTCTTACGGTCAAGGACGGCTTCGACAACATAGTTTAAGACACCCAAATTAACGCTTCTGGGTCAAAAGCCGTCAATGTCATCCGGCGGCAGGCATTTAACGACTAATAGACAAGCATTCATATCATATCATAAAAGCATTAGGAGTCAGTTTATGAGGAGCATTGACCACCATGTCTTGAATCGTCTCTCTTTTAGGGGCGAAGCCTCTTACGGTCTGGGGCTGTCGGCGTCTCTTGTAGTCGTCGTCATCATGATAATCGTCGCCTCATATAGTCACTGAACTAAAACACCGAAAAAATTGTTCACGCCTTGCGCTGGAACCTAACGGCTACTAAAAAAAACGGAACTTTCATTTACGCCTCGCGCTGGAACGCTTCCTAACGCGTACTAAAGAAACACCGGGACACTCATTTAGGCCCTGCGCAAGATAGCTTTGTGCTTCAAAGACAAGAGAATTTGACAGCAAAACCGTATACCTCGACCTCCCAACGGTTCCATCTCCGTTGGCAAAAACACCAAGGCGCCAAGAATACACTTATACACTGCTCCCCAGGTTTCACGTCAGTGGAGATGGCCCAGCATTTTTTTCTTCACCTTGAGAGAATGTATTTGCATTATTTATGAAATAATGGTCAGCCTAAATTTAACTAAATGCAGTATTAGGTCTAGAAACCTTATTCTTTTTTCGACTGATTCCTAGACCTAATACTGCCCTTCAGGACCCACCTCACGTGCTGGAGGTACGCACCGCGGGAAGGGAAGGGTTTTCTGCCCTTTAACTCTGCGCATTCGAAGAATGTCAAGCGCGAGTTCGCGAGCAGTTCCCTGAACTCGGCTTTAAGCCGGTTATGGTGCCACGAAATGGACAGGAGCTTCACGGGCCAAATCTCGAAGCTTCGCAATGCACGCTACCCAAATACGGCCCTGGTGTCGATCTGCGAGTCATTGCCTAAACATATAAAAGGAAAAGTCCCCGAGGGTCCGAGAGAGGCGATCGACAGAAGCAAGGTTGCGGTTGGGAAATACCTGCACGGAATAACATACAACATTAAGGAGATAGAGGGGAGAGAGGGGGTGACAGTTGCTGTTCTCAGCCCCGAACAATGGGTATGCCATGTGCCGCCGCGTCAACCAGCCAAGGATAGCGAGCCATTGCACAACCAACCACCGTACCAAATACGCAGCATGTGTGCAGGAGGTTGTGTACAAGCTACCTTTATCGTGCGGAAAAAGCTGCATTGACCAGATCGGCCATTGTATCTATGACCGAGTTCGAGACCACAAGTCCTCAACAAAGAGCGTTCCGGCAGGACATTTGGCCATACACCTCCGAGATTGCCCCAAGTGTGAAGTGGAGTTCCATGGCGTCATTACCATGCATAAAAACAGCGATAGGCTTGCGCGCGAAATCATCGAAGCTATGGAAATTGAAGAGGGTGCCGACGATTGTGTCAGTACTGCGTCGGTTGCGCTAAACGATAAAGAACAACTATTTCTGCGCAGTGTTGCTCCTGGAGCATGTGACTAGAGGAGGGTATAGATGTGCAAGGCGAGACGTAATAAAAATTCAGTTGGTAGTGTCAGCGCTTGTGCTTCGTCTTTCGTCTTTGTCTGCGTCCTCAGTTAAATTTAAGCCTAGCAGTATTTAATCAATTATGATCCAACTAGCTCAGATTCTGCCTATTGTAGTATTTGCATTAACTGCGCAGGGCGCACACGGCTGCGCTCTAGGACTTTGAATGCATTTTACACGAACGCATGCACGCACACAGGCCCACATCTATTTATCGCATACCTATACGTGTCTGTATTGACAAGTACTTGCGTGGGAAAATGGCGGCTCTTAAGCTGTTCATGGGGCTTAGCGCCATCTGTGTGAGGACGGAACACTTCCGGCGGAAAAAAATAAAGAGGATGTGACGCAAGAACCAGTTAGAAAGTGACGTCATTTGGTGCATTAGGGGAAAACTTGACAGTGAACTGTTAGAGCCGCAAGAAACAGTAAGAAGGCGACGTTAAAGTATCCCACTTTAAACAATATTGCCGCAAACCATGGATTGGGTTTATCTGTTTATGGTTTGTTCTTACTGCCCGGCTGCGCCAGCTGCGTTATCTGTGTCCCAAGCGAAGCGCATGTTCCATTATTTTTACGCCGCACGGGTTATATCATTTGGTTAAGGAGAGCGTTATATACCTCTGCGCATTTCTTGGGAAGTCCTTAGCAAAACTGATAGCGGCGAAATTAAACTTTGCAGATACGTTAGGATACGTTAACCTAAGACACTTGAAGAATTGAAGTAGCTGCGATACTCGGTTGTTCTTTCTTTTCTTTTTCTTAGGGGCAAAGCTAGATTTGGGATCGTAACGTATCTGCAAAGTTTAATTTCGCCGCTATCAGTTTTGCTAAGGACTTCCCAAGAAATGCGCAGAGATATATTTGCATGTCCTAGAGTGTACTCCTACGCAAATTTGTAGAGGCAAAGTTTCTGAAGGAATATTTGCAGAGTGCCGCGTTAAAAAATAAAAGCGATCTTCTAACCGTGCTCACCAATTTTTAGGCATAACATTCCGTATAGTGCGGCAAAATAAGCGTTGAAACACAAACCCGATAACCTCTACATCAGAGCAACCGATTTCGCCAGCGGCTTTTGCAGAAAGCGGGTGAAAGTTGTACTTGCAGGTATCGGCGAGTACTACACGCTAATTTGTAGAGCCGAATTTTCTAACTTTATCCCTGAAAGCCAAGGTGTTTCAAAGAGAAAAAAGTATGCTATTCACAATCCATAACAGTAAAAAATCAGAATGCTCCGCTTTTCCTATAAAAGGGAACTTTAAGCAGTTATGCATGCACGGCTACGTTTCATTTCAATTTCGTACACCCTGACTGGGTAGGAGAAGGTCAGGTCGTCCAGGACTTCGATGAGGAATCTGATAATCTGAAAAAGCAATCAGTTGTTTATTTTGATTGCAATGAGTGGCAAACGTACCCCCCCCCCCCCCGCCCGACCGGAATTTTTTTCTGCCTGGGGATACAGAGCCCACAATGACACTTGACCACTCTCCCCGGCACCCCTTTCATATACAAAACGTGCCCACACCTTACCCCAATACCAATTCTACCAACGCCACTGCTAGGTTTATTGCGTCGCACATACGCAGGTTGCGTGCGTGCCTTAAGTATAGATCAAGGTTATATAATGCTTGCTCAGTTTGTGTACTTCTGTTCTAAGAGTAGAAATAACGCATAGTCATGCTATAATCAACACATTTGAATTTTATTCCAGGATAAACATAAAAAAATTACCACACTGCACAAAATCAGCACGTATACAATAAGTACAAAATGTTTGTGGGCACTACATGCAATATGATTTTCCTTACGCGCCGAAAAATTGACTTTACCCGTAACACATAGCATTATGAGCAATGAAAGCGTCAACAGCAGAACTACTTCGAAACAAGAGAAAAGAACTAGGCACCTCATCTTGACGCAGAAAACCGGGCCGCAGGAATGGCGATTCACGAAAGTGCAGCGAGCACACCGCAGCTGTCCCGGCGTCTTATCAAGTAGACAAGGGTTTCTACAGAAGTTCACTCAGCATTCACGCCTGAAATTTCCTGGTTGCATTATTAGGCAAGTGTCGCAACAGATAAGTAAAAATAGGAAAAATGGATCAATGCGAACGAAAGCGACGGCAGCATGCAAAAGCACATAGCAGGAAGGATCTGGCAGCAGCGCAGCACGGAGCAGCACAACACAGTACTGCGCTGGAAATAATGCTTACGATTACAAGTGCGGGAAGCAACGAGCACTACAAGCGTTGTAATGCAATAGAGAAGACACTGAGATAGACAATTAAAGCGACTCGTTTAAATTCGAGTGGTACTACGCTGAGAAGTCCTAGAGTAATTGACACCATTGCTCCGAGACAGCCTGAGGTGAAATAAAGAGATAATTGTGACATGACAAAGCTTTAGACCCATTTTTTTTTTCGAAGCACCACCACGTCCCCTTACACAACCCCCGTGCACGTATTAGCAGTTCTATAGTTTCGCGTTACCTGTGGAAATGAGAGGAAAATGGTGCGGTAAAACGCCAGGCGTACGGGAGTTGCTGTTGCAACCTTGTACAGCACATCGTTTCCGAAGGTACCGAAGAAAGCACTCCGCTCCAACCGTTGGCAGCATCGTCCCGTAGTTCACCGTGCCCGCCCGGCAGGGTACTAAACGTGTTCACCGACGATACAACGCACCTCGCAACTCCACGCACAGCAAAAATTAAGTGCACACCAAATTAACAAGAAAAAACGAATGCAATTGCGCACCACCAAAACACGCGAGGGGTGTTTCCTAGCAGACGAACTTTAGGAGCGCCTTTCCGAACACTACAAGGACTGCATCACAGAGCAATGACATGTGCCATTTTTCAGAGGGCGCTACAAAAAAGGTTTTTGAGAATGAACAGCATTTTCATAAATTATTTACACACTGTGTCTAAATAAATGTGATTCAAAAATAAATATTGTTCGTAAAATATAAATTCTGTTTTATTGTTGAACAAAACTTGGTTTTTTGTTACTAGTGTTTGTTCCCTCCTCACCTAGTCGCGCTTCAATCGCCACTCCCATAAGCCCCCATGCTGATGTCGCTGGCAATAGGTTCTGAACCGCTTTTTGCCCGAAGCTTCGCTACCATTTATATTTACCTTTGACTGTCTCTTCAAAAATAGCATTTCCACAACACCACAAATAAACCGACCCGTAATTAGCCCATACAACGTGAAGGTACAGTGAACCGTGAAGGTACAGAGATTGGGTTAAAAAAAACTCTCACTGCATCAAAAGGCGAAGTTACCAGCAGCGCTCTCTGTGTTTTCTTTCATGTCTTAAAGTTCCTTTTCCCACAGTAACTATTTCAATACGACACACCACCTTCATCAGCAGCACATGGTTGTTACAAGCAATTTATCGTTGTTTCAATGGCATTGCTTAGACCGGCAGTGTGACGGCTTCCGCTATTCTAAAACTAAATTATTGGTTGTGAAGTGCAGCTTGCTGGCCTCATATACGCTGGCCACGGTGAACTGTTAGAGCCGCAAGAAACAGTAAGAAGGCGACGTTAAAGTATCCCACTTAAACAATATTGCCGCAAACCATGGATTGGGTTTATCTGTTTATGGTTTGTTCTTACTGCCCGGCTGCAGCCAGCTGCGTTATCTGTGTCCCAAGCGAAGCGCATGTTCCATTATTTTTACGCCGCACGGGTTATATCATTTGGTTAAGGAGAGCGTTATATACCTCTGCGCATTTCTTGGGAAGTCCTTAGCAAAACTGATAGCGGCGAAATTAAACTTTGCAGATACGTTAGGATACGTTAACCTAAGACTCTTGAAGAATTGAAGTAGCTGCGATACTCGGTTGTTCTTTCTTTTCTTTTTTCTTAGGGGCAAAGCTAGATTTGGGATCGTAACGTATCTGCAAAGTTTAATTTCGCCGCTATCAGTTTTGCTAAGGACTTCCCAAGAAATGCGCAGAGATATATTTGCATGTCCTAGAGTGTACTCCTACGCAAATTGTAGAGGCAAAGTTTCTGAAGGAATATTTGCAGAGTGCCGCGTTAAAAATAAAAGCGATCTTCTAACCGTGCTCACCAATTTTAGGCATAACATTCCGTATAGTGCGGCAAAATAAGCGTTGAAAAACAAAACCCGATAACCTCTACATCAGAGCAACCGATTTCGCCAGCGGCTTTTGCAGAAAGCGGGTGAAAGTTGTACTTGCAGGTATCGGCGAGTACTACACGCTAATTTGTAGAGCCGAATTTTCTAACTTTATCCCTGAAAAGCCAAGGTGTTTATCAAAGAGAAAAAAAGTAGGCTATTCACAATCCATAATTTCAAATATGACCTACCGCAAGTGTTTCAATGTAAACAGTAAAAAATCAGAATGCTCCGCTTTTCCTATAAAAGGGAATTTTAAGCAGTTATGCATGCACGGCTACGTTTCATTTCAATTTCGTACACCCTGACTGGGTAGGAGAAGGTCAGGTCGTCCAGGACTTCGATGAGGAATCTGATAATCTGATGGAATGGCAGGCGAGAATTTCCTAGCCGAGAAGCAGCAGTAGATACTGCATCGAAAAGATAAAGCATTTGCTGGGCCAGCTTCATGCTGAAGTCGAGGTCTTGAATAACCAGACTTCAGTAGAATGGGGCGAAACGACAGCCACGCGAAAACCCCTTCGTTTCACGTAATACGAAGGCAACGTGTGCCCCGCACAGGCGGAGTACACGTTATCGGCCCCTGGCTGTTCACGTTTCCGTGGCGAGGGCTCCAATTCGCAGTTGCCAGTAATTCAAGTAGGTTTATCCCGGGACGGGTGTAGAGCAGCACGTTGCAGTGCTTTTCTTTTTGTTTTGTTGTTAAGGCACCTCCACCTTGACCTAGAGCGGCCGTTGTACTGCCTTCCTAACCCATTCTGCCGTGCCCTCCTCCCCTGGCGCTCGCTTTCCAAACTCGCGGCCTCCGGCATAAATCTCGCCGATTTCACATCCTCCATAGTACCTCATACTCCCATTGTCGCATAGGCCAGCCAAAGCATCCATCGCGGGAACGCTTCGGGTTCAACCATGACCGTCATTCGACGGAGGGGTGCATGACATTTTCTCACCACTATTTTAGCCCTGAAATGCGCCACCATAGACACGTAGGATTCCACCCGTAAGGATCCACGCAGTGCCGTCTGCGTCTTTCATGTTTTCTAGTCCCTCGGTACTCCACTCTACTCTACTTTAGTTCTCGCTGTTCGTTTTATTTCAAGATGTTGAACAAACTCGCACCAGAGTGCTGCTAAGACCTCAAGGTGTGAAGTTGATTTTTTCAGAGGAAAAAAAAAACCGAGGTATAGTACTACAAACCATAGTAAAGTGCGTCGCAATCGTAGTGTAACAAAAAGCAAAAAAAAAATGCCGCGAAAGATTGTTTGCCTGGTCTGAAAATGCTCGTTCCTAGACCATTTCGCTGAAAATGACAATTATTACCCAGTCAGCCGCGTTGATTCACGTTACACGACATCGTTCTGACAGAAGGAAAAATACACGCAACAGACAGGAAGCATAAACAACGTCTAGGACAGCCGGACAACTCATGCCTGCTAGACGGCAAAAAACAAACCCGAAATGAACGAGCGGCGCAGTTTCTTCCGCATCTTTACCTTGCGTTCTTTACTTAACCTTTCCTTACCTTAGTTTCCTTACCTAACCATCCTTACCCTGCTTTCCTTTTCTTTATACGTTCCATTCAGACCTATTTATACTATGTTTCCCCTCATATAACGTTGAACAGCTACGCCGTCGACTTATTTGTTTTCTTTTTTCAGCCCTTTATGCTCACAATCAATCCACAATTGTGACAGCAAATTTTTGTTCTCAGAAAATGGCGGACGTGATTCGTAGTGTTCGTAGGGCTCAAGAGGCAGAAAGTGCAGCGGCGCTCATCCCGAGACTCATGTCTTCGGTTTTATTCGCTCTGCTACTCAGTTCTTCTTTTTTTTTTCTGATTCTGATTCCGTTTTCTTGGTTGGTGGGCGGAAGCGCACTGTCGCGTACGAAAGTAGTCAGTTATATAGTCATTTTGTTTTTTTATCAACTTTACATAAGTATCGCCAGCAGATTGATTTCAAAAACAGAAAGACTTACATCTCCGTCAATTCCAAATGGTTTGCAGAGGATGACTGCCGTCGAAATCCGGCAGAAGGTAAAGGAAGCACGAAAAACAAAACAAGCACTTCGCATATTATAGAAAACGTTGTACTCTCAAGGGAAGAGGAGACAGTCAACTATCGTTAAATCATTAAATGAGAATGACGCATCCGAACAATCCCTGTTAAAAAACAAAAGACACACCGAACTCAATGACAGCGACGTTTACTTGCATACATATATTTTCTCCGTGGTTAGCGTTATTTTAAGAGCGAAGATCTATAGTACATCGTACTTTTTTGCGTCCGCAATTAAAAATACCAAGAAATTGCCGAGCGCGCCCTGGTGAGCGCGGGCCTCGCGACGACCGCCTGACAGGTAACAAAATCAAGAAAATAGCTAGCGCTCGTGTGTTCGCGGCTCACGACAACCCCAGCCTCCCCCGCACACGTTTGCCAATCCAAGCATATGCCCTTGGGAGATTGGCCAAGATTGCCCCCTCGCCCCCCCCCCCCCCCCTTAAAAAAAATACTCCAGCGTTCGCGGTAATAGTGGCAACACTTTCCCAGAACGCGAAAGACACGTCACAGCGTATGCCCCTACAAGGTGATGTCCAATGATTATCAATTCCAAAAAATGGAGGGTAGCTCGTACTTATAGCTACAATAATGGACTAAAGTTGTTGCGGTAGCAAAGAAGAAGCAAATCGTCTGCAAATATCTTGGGCTTAAACCGTAGTGACGGTCGTGAAGGGTCGTACAGCTTTGCTACCGTCGAGTCTTATGCATTACTGTGAGGTTCCTTCATTTTTTAAAACTGTACACGGAGCGTGTACGCCAAAGAATATGACTTGGCTTTTTCATCTATCTCAAGCCTGGCTACGAAGGGAGAGCAGTTGCTACAACAATCCATACGGACGACACTGACGGTGTACAAATGGGAGCGCATATGCTGACTATGGACAAAGCTCGCGACGTTCGTGTGCCTCGGGAACCAACGTCTTAAGCATGACAGCGCGGCAGCAGCACCCGGGTAAACAAAGAATTACAATCCTTCAAAAACGTACGAGCCAAGCTTAAGGGAAACAAAGCATGCACTCTGATGGCAGTAACGACGCGCACTCTACGCTAGGCCGGCGGCAATACCAGAAAGCGTCAGCTTTGAAACGAAGAAAGAAATGCGGCAGATCGATGCATCCTGCTTCTCCCCGAAAGATACGCGGGATAAAAATAAATTCATGCCGAGAAAAGGCAGTGCAGTCAATACGATATTCATCCCTTGTTTGAGGGGCTGTGACAGGAACATGCAAATGATCTTTTTTTTTGTTTCAAAATTACTTTTTCCCCGTCTCTTGCGCCACCTGCTTCGTTTTCTACTTAAACTGGCATACTCCCCCTTTTTTGCGGTACCCTTTACATTCTTGGTTATTGAGCTGGCATAGTGACTTCACGAGCTTCTAAATGGGATGCAAAGAGGCAGGCGGCGCCAAACTTCACCGGTGGTCTTGGCGTCCTCCTCATCGGACGTGCATATTGTGGCGCTTTATCGTGCATGGCGTAAGTTTATCTCTTCATTCTTCTTTTTTTTTTGCGGGGGTGAGCTGAACATGGATGAGGCAAGTTTGTCGGCGCATACGTGATGCCAAAGTACTCGCTGAGCTTTCGCCCGTTATCCCAAAAGCATAAGGAGATGCGCTGTGCCAGCTGTCACATATTTGTCGCATATAGTAAAGCTATCTTAATACCTACTTTATTTTGCATGCTACGCGGCAGTTTTCAAAACAACATCGAGGTCAACAAAAAATATGTTACAGTCGTATTTACAACACCGAGAACGAGGTTGTGTGAAGAAAATGATTCGTATTCCTGTTTCGCAAATTTTACCCGTAAGTTTGCTTATATCGCGTAAGAAATTAGCATACTGAATCGTGCCCTTTTCCGGGTATGGATAACGTCAAAATTTCATTAGAGCCTTGTAAGCTATACGAAACGTGTCCATATTACTGCGGATGTTGGAGAATATGAGATGTATGAAGTCGGTGTCGACACGCTTTTCAGCTGTGGTGTTGGTCGGTATCTGGATTGTATGTAGGATATTTTATGGTATACTAGTATGGCATTGGTATTAGTCGTTCGTCACGGACGCGTAAATGCCAAACGGGTTTCCACACGCTATCGCTCCGCAGCCTACACAGTTTTCGACGGGTTTTGTATGCCGAAGATGTGCACGGCTCCTTGCAAATAAATCCACAACCACAACACCAAAGCAGCAAGTGTTTCTGTTGTCTTTGTAGCTGAGGCTGTCAACGCCGCGTCGCGTGGTGCCTAGAAAGACTTGAGTTCATGTGGCAGTCTTTTCAAGCTGAAACAAGCATAACAATATGTCATAAATAAAACGCAGGGTTTACTGAGTGCACCTATATGGCAATTTTGCGTAATGTGATAAATGAGCTTACACGCCCTTCTAAATTTCTCTCGGTTGCGAAATCAACGCTCGAAATAAGGAATGTTCCCCCCAATATTTAAATTGAGCGCCATGTATGTGTACGCCAGTGCCCGCACTAACCTCCTTTTACAGAGAACTATCTATATCCACTTTGTTGGAATGATTACTGTCTGCCATCGTTCATCTAGAAAAAAAAAACTCGCATTCTAAGCCTGAAACCTCTTCGCAAGCCGTGGAGAAAAAAAATTCGCATCTCCTGAATGAAGAGGACGGAAAAATAACCCCTTCCAAAGGAGAGAACAGTCACCCCTGCTCAATACGTTTTTCATGACAATAAGGTGCGGGATGACTCTCACTGCCTGTTCTCATTTGCGCAGTGAATGTTTAAGATTCTGCAATCAAATAATACGGCCGACTTCGCTATCTGGATCCTGAATTGAACAAATATCAACGTAGTACAGCCTGTGTCCGTTTACTTACTTCCCTGCCGGTAGTGCACAAATTTTCGCTACATAAACCGCAATAGGCCCAGCTGATCTGGCCTCCACAACAACAACGACAACGACAACAACAGCGGCAAAGAACTAAACCCACGATGCGCGTGCGCTTAGAGCGGCAGTACGCACTCTTTCCTTATTTGCACCCATGCGCACATCAGATTCGCTGCTCCGCAAGGGACTCATTGCGCGGAGCACGTACACGGAATGACCGTACGGCCTTCTTCACATACTGAATCTAGGAAGCAATCACTAAGCAGCGGTTTAGAAGTAGCGTACGGAAGGTCGCGTCGTAAGTTCTTGCGTGGTAAGCCATTATAAAGGCCGTTATTGTCTATGCAAGCAATCAACCATGAAGCCTACAATATATAGAGTAAGCATTAATAACGTTTTTACTAAAATTTGCTTCGATATCGCAATTTACAAACATTAGAGGAGTGTTATCGACCATTTCAAAACCGAAGACAACATCGGGAGTATGAATAAAGGGTGAGTGAGGATGAAGACGGCTATGACGAGGTCGATGACGAACATGTCAAATTTGACAGAAATAGGACTGGAGACAGCTTCGCCAGCTTGAAACATCTCGGAGGCGTCTGAGTGGTAAAAGTCTCATCAATGCACCTTTCACTTGGAAAGTGTGCGCTAAAATGACTGTCAAGGTACCAGGGAAATGGCGGCGTTACCAGGTAGGCGCAGCACAGCAGAATCGTGCTCGTGAAACGACCGCTCAACGAGCCGCTTCCTTGGAGGGTTTTCCGCGTAGCGAAGCGGCGCTGTTAACAAGAAAATGCCCCAGAAACCGAACACGAGGTTCTCCATTACGACAGCGTGGGTTCTGGGACATAATTCATTAGCATAACACATGCAACGGTTAAGAGCACCACTAGAAGCTGCGTCTCACGCTCTGGGGCGCAGTCTCATACGATACAAGAACGCGCTAAGTCTTTCTCTGTAGGCAATGGCCCGCGCGGCCAACCAGCACCAAGGCATCGTGGACTGCGGAAGTGTCTCTAGTAGGCTGCAAGCCCTAAGAACACCGTGCTTCTCATACGTCTATGAAAGTCTCTCTCTCTCTCTCTCTCTCTCTCTCTCTCTCTCTCTCTCTCTCTCTCTCTCTCTCTCTCTCTCTCTCTCTCTCTCTCTCTCTCTCTCTCTCAAGAGACCACATTGCGGCATTGCAGCAAGTTTTTCGTTCTCATGAATGGGAAAACGCGATTTCCCGGTGATACCCAATATAAAAACCACGACAAAGTAATGTAGTGCCTCCACAACCTTCCCTCGCCCTATGAATTATGTATGCAAAATCGCGCTGCCGTCCCGCCAAATTTCCCTCGCAATCATGGCGGCGAGGAATGACTCCTGCCTCAAAAACGTTTCCATGTGGTTTCGATACGCAGCATTCAATTGGTGATTCTTTTTGCATCTGCGCTGAAATTGTCTTCGCATGTAATAACTATTACAAAATGCGTTGGGCCACGCCAAGTGCACCTTATGTCTGATACACGTCTTAACTTCGAAAAAGAAATCTTACCTACTAGTTCAGGTCGATAAAAAACGTTTGTGACGTACTTTTCATTTCCACATGATATTATTCTGCTGACTGCTTCGATTCAAATGTCACACGTAACGCTGCATCCGTTGAACCAAGCAACGCATGCTGATAGTAATGATGATGGTCTGGAATTAATGGCGGAAGGCCAACAAGGGCAAAGAGCGCCAAAAACAAGGGTTTTGTTGATAACTCAGATGTACAATGTAATAGTAAATTATCTCAGCAAAAACAAAAGTCAGGGACTTATAATTTATGAACATGGGTGATGTATAGGGCCAGTATAATTACAAATAATATGAAAGGAGCTGTAAAAACTTTATGTCTGATAAAAACTGCCAAACAAGCTTGATATAAAACATTGAATGTCTGCTAAGAAGCGTGATGGGTGTAGCGGAGTGTGTTGTCTGTACGATTCAGGAAAATGTTTTTGTCGTGTGGTGTTGAATGCCTTGCATTGAATCAGTATGTGAACTACGGATACGGCCTCTCCGCACCTGCTGCACTGGGGCCTTGAAGATCCCGAAACCAAGCAATCCAGCTTTAGAGCGTCCCGCGAGCAGATATTCCTCCAATGTCTCTGCAATGTCCAATAAGCACACAGGCCTGCCACTTCATCTTTCAAGCCACCCACCGGATTCCCCAACTACAATATAGCGCAGCATTCCTTTTACAGGCAGTTGCAAGGCTTTCTCCCTCTCTCTTTCTCTCTGCCAATCAAGCTCTACTTGACAGCAACAACAATAACCAAAACCGGCCAGTTCGTCTCCTCCAGCTCCCTCTACCCAGCAGGAGCTTCGTGAGTCGTCAGTGATGGATTATGGCACAGAAGGGCCAAAACCGTCGAGGCAGTTCGCAAACAATGCTTTTCCACCTTCCCAGTATGGCGACCGAGGGTTGAATACTGCCGCGTAAGCAGCAACGTCGCTCCCACCCCATTCTCCCGGGAAAGAACCAGCAAGCGGGAAATGGAGAAAAGCAGCCAACGAGGAGGGATAGCCCAGAATAAAGGCCCCAAAGAAGCATCAGGCCCCAATTGAATTTGATGAAGCGTAAACCCCGCCTAGCTGGTTTGCGTCCATTATTCTATTCCCCCACCGCTTTCTGACTCTGCAGGGGTCTCTTCAGATTGATGTCTTACGGTATATTGCTTTCTCAAGGTCTGCCTTAGTCGCTGCGGCGGATCGTGTTTGATGTGTGCCCTACTGGTAAGAGCAGAGGTATCTCTCCAGCAGCAAAAACGTTTTTTCAGGAGCACGTCTTGGGAAACCAATTGGCAAGCATTTCAGGCCATTTCATACGGTCAAGCACCACCGAAAACTCCAGTTAGGAAGGTACCACTTCTAATGTGACCGTCGCGATTGAGGAGCACCGTTCTGTTTTGAGGACTGGTCGGAGTTGAGAAAAGAGATGGTTATGGCGGCACATTTGCTTTCTTTATAATTTTCAATTCAACAAAAAAATAAAGGGGAGAATTAATAAAGCCGGTTAATCAGGGGGAAGAACTGCAGGGGGAAGAAGTCCCACGTTCCGACGTGTCTTTTCCTCTGCTCCGCGTTTTGACACGATTTCTTGAAGTTTCTATGTTTCCAGCTTTTTTTCCGTAGTGCCAGCGATAACCTTCGGTTCCTGGCGCCGTCAAGGGCTACTACCTGCCCCGGGAATGTTCCCGAAAGCAAGCATTACAGCCGCATCCCCTCTAAGCAGCGGTAAGGCCTAACCTCCTCTTCATGCAGTAGGTGCCGTTCCACGCAAGGCCTTCTTGGGTCCCGCAAGCAGGCGCTCCTTCAACACCAGCTGCTTAATTAAGCAAGTGGATCCGGCGTCTCAAGTGGTGTCCAACCTCGTCCTTCAAACATCGACGCCTCTGACGCCCCAGGGCGACGACAGCTGCCCCATGGATGCTAGCAGCGACCCTCCTGTGCCGCAAGAGCCCAGTAATGTCACTGGGTAGTCTCCTGAACCCCCCGACAAACGCCTGTACACCGAGTCTTCAACTTTAGTGCCGCCTCAGTCTGAGGACGCTAATACCCCGATGAACCTTCCAGCATGCAACCGGGTTCACTCTGACGGCAATGCCCTGCCGTCTGAATCCCGCTGGCCTCCCATCAAGCCCTAAAGATGCTCGACCAGCTTCCTTCAAGGTAGCCATCAAACCGAAGCAGAATTTCAACATCCGTGAAATCACGATGAAAGCTCTTCTACAGACGCTATCAGTATGTCTGCATCCTCAACGTCACAATGACTACACTTTCCACCGAGATACCAACTCAATTTCTGTATGGGTAGCATCATTAGAGGCAGTTCACAAGCTCTGCAGCCTCACTCATATAGGCGTCTCTCCCGGAGTTCACCTTCCGGTACAAGCTTACCTCGTAGGTGGTACTCATGTCCGCCGTTATGCTGTCTCGGGCGTCGATGTTGGTGAGCCCTCCGACGTGCTCCGGGACACCATCCGATGCGCGACGCATCAAGCGCTCCTAGTCCGGTATCTTGGCTGTCGTCGTACATGCCTTGTGACGGTTCTTGGTCCTCCGGAACCACCGGTGCGATTCATATACAATGAATGCATCCTTCGCCCCCGGCCTTACAAGAAAAGGCCAGTATTTTGTTACGAATTCTTGCAACAGGGTCACATGCGCACCTCTTGCCCAATTCCACCAGCTGCTCAAACCTCGGCGACTCCGAACGCGGCTGCTGAAAATGAAAATGCCCCTAAATTTTGTTGTGGGCTGTGCAAGTCTGATGATCACGATATTACAGACAGGAAGTGCCCGACGAAGCTTAATGCCAAGCCACGTACGCGTGTGAAGAGCTCCCAGAGGTCCCAGGTTGATGAACGGCTCCCGCTTTCAAACCGGTACGAACTCCTAGCTTCCAACGACGACGACAATATGCAGATAACGTACCAGAACCGGTCTCTGCCACACCACCTATGAATTCGGTTTCATACAGCCAGGTGGTGCGACTGCGTCGACCTCGTCAGCGATCCTGTCTTTCAAGAGGCCGAACAGAATTTCCCTGCCATAGAAGAGGTAGATCTTCGCCTCCAGGCATTACAAACGGAACTTGCGAATTTGTCCGCTCGTCGTGCCCAGTTGCTGGCACTAAAACTTCCCTCGTGGCGTTGGCGTAGCGCAACGCATAAATTTAGCGTTTAGTGTACGGATGGACAACAAACTCCACACTAAGCCTTTTTTAATAACAGAAATAGCTCCACAATGAATGTGATAAAAAGCTTTATGAACAACTAGATAGTAATGAGACAGACAAAGACGACAGAAACCTGTAAAGTATGAACGGGTGTTCCGGTTAGATAACTACCCTCGATTTTTTTTCTCTTGGTATTAGAGATGACGGCGCCGGCATGCTTAGGTATGATTGGCCGCCCTTTTTTCCGGCCCCTTTCTTTGTCTCTTTCTTCGGCTGTACGAGAAACTATATAAAAATATAGTCCCATCTCGCGTCAACGTGTATGCCTAGGAAACGTTTCGCTTAGAGCATACACATTTATTTTAGAATTCACGAGCCACCATTACAAAACGCCGCGCGATCTCTCGCAAAGTAGGACACATAATAACGACGTTCATAAAGATTTCCTACCCTTAAACAGTGGTAGTAAGGCCTGAAGCAACCACCCAAAGCCTCTGTCTGAGCGCCGGTGTTCTGCTCGTTTCTGTTTCGTGATGCAAACGTTTATTCCACGCGCTCCTGCAAACACTGGCAACGCGTTATTACAGTGCGCACAGGAAAATAAAGAACCGTGATAACTGAAAACATTTTGGTTTCGTGTTGCTGCGGAAGTCTGAAGATAACGTTTTAGGGAAGGTGCTGGCCGCATTTCATTCTTTACACACTTTACTCGTAAGAGTGGGGCCCGCAAGCGCTCGAGTATGCGTTGATAAGACGTTTTCCCCAAAAAACGATTCACCCTCCTTATAGCACCCACAGCGCCGAGCTATACGCTGTTACCGTTCTTTTATATAGCTCCCCTTTTTTTGAGGATATCGCTGAAGGCAACGCGTCGCTTACCCCAACCCTCCACCTACTGAAGACTTGGCTACCTGTCGGGGTTGTGTAAAAAAATATAACATAAAAAACTAAACGAGCATAAAAAACAACTTACTCTGGGAAGATACCTTCTTATTTTCTTTCGTAATTTCTTTTCTATACTAGCCTATAAAAGTAAACACGGAGGAACGCCGTTCGCGCGGTTGTCGGTGAATATACCTAAACTAAAATGCCCGAACAAGCCCATCTCAATTCATTTGCGGTTTCTTATCTAGCTCCATGATGTCTGCTCATTTTACTGCTTTTGTTGAAGATTCCCAGGTGGTTAAAATTATTCTGAAGCCCTCCACTACGGCGCGCCTCATCGCCTGCGTTGCGTCAGCGCGTTAAACCCTACAATCAATCAATCAATCAATCAATCAATCAATCAATCAATCAATCAATCAATCAATCAATCAATCAATCAATCAATCAATCAATCAATCAATCAATCAATCAATCAATCAATCAATCAATCAATCAATCAATCAATCAATCAATTTACTGCTTCCACAAGACCCGCCCCACACGCACAGCTGTGCTCTACGTGAATATATTCGGTTTGTTCATTCCTGATCGATTGACTATTGACTGCATACGGTAGGCTTAAAATATAAGAAAAATTATGTAACAGCTGAAGCTGTGGTGCAAATTATCATGAACGGACGAAAACCTGTTTCTCCGACGCACTGTTTGAGCATATACAATATTGGACATCGCATACCCATCACAGGTAATCCAATTTTATTGGGACCTTTTCTTTATCACTTCATTAATTGATTGTAGGGTTTAACGCGCCAACGCAGCGCAGGCGATGAGGCACGCCGTAGTAGAGCGCTCCGGTTAATTTTGTGCGCCGAAATCTTGAACACACGGCGGTTTTTTGCTTCTCGCAAAGCGGCCCCCATAGGCCGGGAATCGAACCCGCGTCCACGTGCATATCTTTATCAGTTGCAAGAAAAGAAAAAAATGTTACGAAACAATTCCAAGTTGGTGTGGAGTGCTTTTATGCAGAAGGTCATTTTACCGAAAGAGAGAGAGAGAGAGAGAGAGAGAGAGAGAGAGAGAGAGAGAGAGAGAGAGAGAGAGAGAGAGAGAGAGAGAGAGAGAGAGAGAGAGAGAGAGAGAGTAAGTTCTTGAACGAGGCCGAAGACGTCAGCCCTGCATAATGCAATGCTGGGCTTGCTACTTTAGATGGTTGGTGAACATGTGATGAGGGTTATATGCTTACATGAATAATACAAATAAGAAAAGGAAAAACGAAAGAAGGACGTCGAACGTAGTGTACGGTATTAAAGCGTTCCTCGTCTTCCTCTAAAATGCACTCCGGAGGACATAACCGTACCCGTCATCTTGCTAGTCGATCTCAATTCCTTGAACTGCCCCGTCACAATATATGTGTGAACGCAGAGCCACGGCTTAAGGAAATTCGATTCCGCACCTCGGCAGGCAACTTTGGTCGATTATGTGGTCTAGTTGTTCTTTAAGAAGGGTGTTCAAAAGGTAATATAACCGG
Organism: Haemaphysalis longicornis; assembly: GCA_013339765.2. Classification (NCBI taxonomy): domain Eukaryota; kingdom Metazoa; phylum Arthropoda; class Arachnida; order Ixodida; family Ixodidae; genus Haemaphysalis; species Haemaphysalis longicornis. The sequence goes on from CM023449.1 coordinate 244,650,780, forward strand.
TTTAATGGTGCTTACGTATTTATAAAAAAAGCATGAAGAGAAATGCCGCGATGAGTGACTACTGATTAAAATGGGCAATCGATTTTCAAGATCGATTGAGCTGGTCAATAACCCTACCTACGTAAAACAAATCTTGCAGCCCTGGTTTGAGTTGGTTGGTTAATGTTGGTGGAAGAGTTCGAGTGAGGGGACTGCATTCTAAAGATAAACTTGAGTTACAGCGGAAATCTTGTTTTTTGAGACCAGTTGACTAAATATCCCAGTGATCTCGAGGTGTTGGTTCAGACCGTAGTAACGCAGGCAGAGCCATTGGGAAGCGATATACGTCCAACCTGCGATAATACTACAATCTTTTCTTCGGTAATGAAAAATAGAGGTGGCATGCTTACGATTATGGTCGGGTTCCCTTAGCATTTATTTGGGTTTAGGACCATTTGACATAAGTAGCCCTACTCTGTAATATTTTTAAGTTATCCTGTAGAGCCAGTGATGATGACGGTTTTTAACAGGTTGCAGATTATTCAGTCATGATCACATATTCGTATGCCGGGGGTTCGGCCGACCGTGAAGTCAATCTTATAGATCAGGAAAAGCAGTGTGCTGAGAATGTTATGTTGTAGAACGAGGAAAATAAAGCAGATGTAAGGAAAAACCCGTACCTGTAACCAAAAAGATTGGATTTACTGAAAGAAAATTTTGAAGTCATAATAAGGTTACTAAAGTGAGCAGCCTTCCAAGACAATCAAAGATGCATTGACACATAATATCGTCTTCATATACATAATGTAAAAATACTCAAATATTCTTTAAGAGCATTGGACTTGATCTCCAGCTTACAAAGCTAATGAAGTTAAATAAAACCCCCATGCACCATGTAGAATTTCAATCTTTTTCTGTTCGTAGAATACCAAACCGAAACGTTTGTCAGGTAATGCCTTTTATATCTCAATTTATGATTACAACATTGCATGCAACATATCAATTGGTGCAAAACCAGCCTTGCAGCAGTCCAGTACACTGCCGTACACGTTTTTTGCCTAATGAAGCATTAAGTGCACCTGCTGGTAATTTTCTGAACTTTTCCGAGGTAGTTGTCGACTACGATCTGCGAGTAGCTGATGTCGAGTAAAAGTTCTGCTTTTTCTTTCATTCCAAGCGTGGTACTCTGCACCACCAACAAGAGTATTCCGATGCGACGCGGAGACGTTGTGTGCCGATGTAGATGCATTTAGAAAAGGGGAATCCGACTGGAGACTCCGCGGTAGCGTCGCAGCAAACGGCTGGCCTAACCAAGCTCCGAGCGTTCTCGTCGTCGTCGTTCACGAGCGGCCCCCGCACACACTCCACAGTTTCTTGTCCTCGTTGTCTGCGAGGCTTCTATCAGAAGGATATGTTACTATACTAAGTGATTCCAAGCTTTAGAAACACGCTGAAAGCCAGAGATTGCTAAAATGTAAAGAGATATTCATCATCGTATCTCCGTGTAGGCCTAACCGCCTCAGCATTAACGCAGTTTGCGGAGCAGCCATACCATGCTTCGGCCATCCAAGCATTATGGACCGGAAGAGAAGCACTCAACTTTATATAATGACTAAAATTTATTATATGGCTAAACAATATGGCTTTTAAGAGGTAGCCATACTGGGGGAGCAGTTTGCGGCAGAGGACCAGCATTTCAGGACGTCACAATACTTTCATGGCCAAATGTTCACGAGTTCTTGAGTTTTCTGCAAAGTTGTCATGCTGACTTAGTATTGAAGATAAATGCTTGATTTTATTCACTTTGATGTTGAAGATAACATTCTCACTGTTTGCATGCGTTAGCATATCAAGCGTATAGAAAATGTGTATATGGGATAAGCCTGTGTTGGGTACTACTTACTCGGAAAAAAAAACAGGACATCTCTACAAAGTCCTCTAGCTAGGGTAGTATCCATAGCAAAATATCTTGCTGTATGACTAATAGAAGTGTACGATGCTGGGATCCTGAAAAGAGACAGCAATTTCCAAATACTATAAATAATTCGTTTTACAACTTCATAGGTAATAGTTTTCCGTCCTCCTATTTTACGTCCAGCGAAAACTCATTTCCCCAAGTAAAGATAGCCCAAAGAGACAACGCTGCGCATAAATGTTTTGCCGCTACAATTCCAGTCGTCTACACTGACTAAAGCTGGGCCCGTCCCTCGGCTAAAATCATTTGTCATCACCATGGCCGCACAGGGAACCGTAATGTTATCCTCGGGTGCCGCGCGCAGCGTCGCCTGGTGATGGATCACATCCGATACTTCCGGAGCAGCGGGAACCCTGACTGCTGCGCTGCTTTTAAGGATGTCCCTTACAGCGTTCGTTTCTCCCTCCGTATGCAGTATTTAGCTCTATGCGTGAAAGCGAATAGGGCCGTGCGGAGGTCTAACCTACTGCAGCAGAAACTTGGAGCGTAAGGCTTTTTATTTCAGGCCTCTCTCGCGTAACGTTGCTCATAGTGCAGCCGAACTACCTTTTTTTTTTATTTTTGCACGGGTGAGACTGTGCAGAGAAAAAAAGCGGCGATATCGATATCAAAGGAGTAAAATGAAGTTTCTTCTCGTAGTGTTCAATCGGGGATGCCGCTTTCGGCTGCTATTTACATCTGGCAGTGAAAACGATGATGACGGTAATGAATATGATACGACATAAATATGCATTGGAGTTATTACTATTTCTTTACTTCGAATTTCCTGTAGACTCCGGAACAAGGCACATCTATCATAAACCAGGTGCAATCAGCCCTAAGAAAAAATGTTTTCGGGAGTTTAGTGCTATTGGGTAGGTCACGTCATGCGCATGATGGATAAGCTGTGGACCATCGGTTTTAGCGGAGTGGCGGCCAAAAGACCGTGAAAGCAATTAGGGCTCCACCAAAGAATCTATGGAGGGATGTGCTACGACAATTTGGGGCGGAAGGGTTGACTCAGCTGGAACTTGGTAGACATGACACAAAATCTTCGTCCTGGTGTGACACAAAAAGGGAGATGATGAGGATGACGATGATGATTCCTATTATTATTAAATGTTATCAAACGAAAGGGTAGCACGGCTATGATGAATAGTACTAGTAATACTATCTTTAAAATTAGTGTCTGGGGATAATCGAAAGAATGGAGAGAGTCGTTTCAAACGACGATGATGTGCGAACACTACTAAACGCGTGCACGTTCCTCTGGTTGACTGTATGGTGTCTAGTTGTACGGTATATCAGTGCACGTATCTGCGCTGCATCATGGCTACTTTGTGTTGTTTGCACATAGATGATCTAAGGAAACGTGCAGATATATGTATGTATGCAACATATCTGTGCATACATGCTATTTGCGTATTACTGCTGCATGAAAACATATCTACTATACATATCAAATAATTTGCGATGTGATATTTCCGCATGTGATCTTTCCGCCGTTGCCTATTCAGGTTATTTCTCACACGTCGTAGTTTTAATATTAATACAACTATTGTACCTTTTGATTACTCCAATGTTTCGAGTAGCAAGCCCTTCTAAATGTAGGTGCTAAATTCTACAATAAATAATCATTTCTCCCTCTCGCAACCCTTTCTCACTCCTTAAGCTTCATTCGTGGCTTAGCCTATCCGTATTAGAATGGAACGGAGCGGCCCATTCGAGCAACCGCGTTGACAATACAAGGAAAGACTTGTCCATCTATGTAACGCCCAAAGTGGCACCTGCTTCTAATTTATTGCTTCGTGAATTCTGTTCGGTGCTTGAGATCCAGGAAATTTTCCAAGTCATAATTGCGTGCTCCGACCTGTTGCCAAATGTCAGTTTAAGAGTAGCGACCAATCTTACACTTGTCCCCTTCCTTTGTCCACAACTCATTTGCAACCGGCGCTGCTTTTTGTTTTGCCTTATATATATTCATCCATAATATTGCTCTCTTCTATGTACCACTTCCTTCGTTTGTGAACTCACGTTATTGATGTTAGCTGAAATATCGCAATGTTACTTCGTTCTTTACTTTAATTGTTCAGTTTTCTTTGTACATTTTCGCTCATACACTCGGCAAATGCGGGAAATTAATTTTTAATCTTAAGCCATGATTCTTTAGCCATGAACCAATATTTGCAGCTGTCCCTTCTAACTAGTGCATATTTTCGTATGTTTCATGCAAGATATGTTTTATGCTGATTATTTTGGATTTCACTTCTGCTGTCCTCGTGGTGTTGAGGGTTTTCTTACTTCTTTGGAACATTGGCCCGCACTGAGTACACGTTAATATTGATTTGTATAACGAAACTTACTTTCTTCTGTCTATTTCACGATCTCGTTCAGTATTCATTGCACTTGGTGCATGTATTTGCTCTCTTAAAGGCTGGGCTTGTTTTTTATTATTCGTGCGTTGGTAGGAAGACATATTGCCTGTTCATGCGAAGGTACTAACAAGTGATTGATTGATTGATTTTGATGTATTTATTGATTGATTTTAACTGACACCAATGCTACGACACGGAATACGTTTCGGGAAGGAGAACAACATGGGAGTTGGCTTAGCCCTACTTCTAGCACAAAAGAAATCCCCCCCCCCCAAAAAAAAAAAAATAATAAAGGGCAGCTTACGTATTCTAACGTAACTCGTCAAGGAAAAGGCCCAGAGATGTATGCGCATCCCTCCGAATCGCCACCAATTTACGCATATCACTGCCGCGGAAAGCTTAAACCGGGGAGGAACAGCCACTGGACATGCCAACTTGAAAGGAAAATAATGCATCAACCAAACGGAAGAAGGTGACACCGAATAAGCCCGAACTTCCACGCAACACAGCACGCTTTCCTTTGAACCTCGCTGCTTCTTGGTCCTCCTTCCGTGTGTAGCATCGCTAAAATGGCACGTGCGAGCTGTGAGCGGAGGCGGCAGCCGAGGCAATAATGTGGCGTTGCTATGTATGCAGCTACTGCGGCATTCTCCTTCCGTTGAGTGTAAGTCTTGACGCGCGCTTGTTTGCGTGCCGAGGACGCTGCGTATAGTTTCTGGCCACCCTGTAGACCATGTTGCAGAGTTGTATTCACGGATGCGTAAGCGGCAAGTGGTGTTTCTCTTGGCGACCGCAAACTCCTCGTACACGGTTTTCAGTCCGTTCCTGGCTGCAATGTGCCACTGCCTATAGAATCGAATAAAGAAGGCTCGCTTCGATGTCACCCGAAATGTCTCCTTGCACGAGTTTTAGGCCTCGATCTTGCGAGCGGAGGAAATAAGTAAAAGAACAAAGTCACCAAAAAAATTACACCATCTTCCCGAGGGGAACCATGGGGTGATGCGGAGCGAGTACTGCTGCTCGCTCAGGTACTGCTGCTCGACGTTGTCGTTTCGAAGCGGCTTCTCGTTGTCGTAGTTCAGGTTCCTCTGCTCGACATTCACGAACCGCCGCTGCTTCACGTTGTCGTAGTTCAGCATCCGCCGCTCGACGTTCACGAAGCAACGCTGCTTCACGTGCTCGAAGTACAGGTACTGCTGCTCGACGTTGTCGTTTCGAAGCGGCTTCTCGTTGTCGTAGTTCAGGGTCTGCTGCTCGCTTTAAACGTTTACGTTCAGCGTCGCGTGCCCTTCGCTTCGCAGCTTTGTCTTGATTGGAAGTAACGTTGCTGTGTGCGTTTGTGCTGATGCTAGTATGAGGTTGCGTCAGCCCACTCGCAGACGGGGCTGTTGCTTCCATCACACTGCATCTGAAGTCAACGGAGTCAAGCGGAGTCAACTGACGTCAACCGAAGCAAGCGCTGCACTGACGCGCGCAGCGCGCTACCGCTGCTTATATTCACACTTGAAGGAGAGGAGACTAGAGGAGGAGAGATGCGCAAGCGCCGAGCATGCGCGGTGTGAGTAGAAGCGAACGCACGCGAAGCGCACGCTGCTGGTAGAGAGAGAGAGAGAGAGCGGAGAGAGTAACGCGCAGCTGTTGGAGAGAGGGAAGGAGGAGAGTTGCGCATGCGCAGGGTGAGTGCGGAAACCGACGACGCCGACGCCGACGCGGGACAGGCCACCGCTATAACATGCTCCGCATCTAAAAGCCCACCTTTCTGCGCTTCAAACGCTTCTGTTTTTCGAGCTACTCGCACCTCCCATTTGTGTGCGGATCCTAGCCCTAGTGCTGTAGGATTATTTATTTGTGTTGTCCTCCATTCGAAGACCGCTTCAGAACAAGGGACACGTTTTTACGACGCCATGCTTAGCGCCTGCTACAAATGTGAGCCAGATTTTTTTTTCGGGTATATGTAATTCAGCGCCAGGATTAGATTTTTTTAATTACGTCTATTGTGAAACGAATAATTTAGCAGGTAAAACTAATCAGCGGTGCTCTACTGATTAGGGAGCCACTGCAGAATTACGGCATTAAATAAAAAAAGCTTGCAGCCCCGAATCAGAGTTTCGTCTTATCTTATTACGCCTATGCAAATTGAAGACACGTGTCGCCCATTTATATATTCCCCCTCCTCTCTGATCAGTCGTCAGCTGCGCGAACCGAACAGCGGAATTAATACTTTTCTGCGCCGAAAATGTGCTCTTGACACTTACAGCTTTCGATTCAGAAAACAAAAGGGCAACAAGAACACTTAAGCAAATTTCGCAAATGAAATGTGAAGTGCTGCTTCAGCACGGCTGAACTAATGCGGTCCAATGAACGGAAATCGCACGAGAAATTTTGTTTTTTTTTATCATTGGGAAAGCTTTGCTCAATTAAGACGCGTGCTCTGGTTTTAAAGTACAAATAGACAAAGGCAGCTGAAGAACAAAAGAAGTTCTAGGAGAGGTCTCGCTTTACGCTCACTAAAGCGTGTGAGGCATTTATGAAATTAATCTCCGAATTTAAATAAAGCACCAAGCGATCGCGCCAGCCTAATTAAAACGTAGAGGGGCCAGACACGACTCACGCTTATTAAACTTCCACGCCGGCAAAGTCAAAAGAAGGAAAACTGTTGGGCGCTTCTGAAGGCAACGTTTGGGTTTAGCACGCGGCTGGGAGCTCTGATGCTCAGTTGCCGATTGCGTACTTCACCACGCTTAAAAATATGCCTACCGATCCAGGAACACAAAAATATTCGCAGTCCTTTCTAGTTTTTAACTACAAGGAAGGAATAAACGTGGGATTTTTTCGGGTGAAGGGCTAGTGCATCTGTGAAAAGTAGTTCTTAGAGCTCTGTTAGATCGGCTATGGAGGCTGACCGGCGTGAAGCCACTTCCTATATTGAAACCGGTTTCTATATGAAATAACTACCTCAACAAAGAATGCAACTGTATCTCTTTATGGCTCGTCAGAAGTAATTGGAGCACGGGAGCTGTGTTTACCGCCGGTGTAGCTACACCGGCTATAAACGGCAATAAAAAAACACGCATGTGCGCCTGCCGACCAGGATAGCCCATTTGTGCTTCTCAACCCACTTCTTTTAATGCGGCTACCAGCATTAATTATTCGCAGAATACTGGTCTCAGCGATGGCTCTGATAGCAGAGCGGTATCTGGCAGCGTCTCTCACACACTTTCAGCGCACGCGAGCTGATAGAGAAGCGTCGCAATCGCAGGGATCTGAAGTGACAATTTTTGTTTCTAATATTTTTAGGTGGGTCTCCTATCCATGCCATCGCCGAGACCAGTATGCTGCGAACAACGCTTGAAGCAACGTTAAAAGAAGCAAGATGTCAGAGCAATCGGCCGTAATTGCTGAGCGTATCCAGTGAGTTTCCTGCTTTATGGACACCTGTGATTTCGGCATGCTTCCAGAAAGTGGGTACGCATCCAGTAGGCCAATCTTTCTTTTATAGTTGTCCGCATGCCCTGAAGGGAATTCTCTGAGACTTCGTAGTGGGTGCCATCGGGACCCGGTTTCTTATGTCTTCCTGCTGCGTAGATAGCTGCCAACAGTTCCGCCATGCCGAAGGGTGAAACGAGACCAGCTGCCTCTTCCATAGTAACGTGTCGGCGTGCCTCTGTCGAAGGGATGAAGGACCATCAAATGTCGGAGGAGGCGCGCCATAATAGGGGAAAAAAGCCTTCATTGGCTCCTTGCAAATTTTTGCAAGGAGAGTCCCAATGAAGGTAGGCATTGTCGAAGGGATTCTGCTGCTTGCGGCGTCCTTCCATTGCCTGAAATGTGCGCCACATCGAGGCTGTCTTTGTTGAGGGACCGAGTGAAGCACACCCATCCATCCAGCGAGCCCTGGAAAGGCGTCGGTAATGTCGTCGCGCTTGGGCTGTCAGGTGATTAAGATGGATCTCGGCACTCTCAGATGACGGTGCGGGCCGCAGTCAGTTGCGCGCGACGGCGGGCGGCGCTTAACCGGAGCAGATGCAGGTCGGGCGTGGGTAGGGCTTCGTCTACCCAAAAGATGTGCGTTGGTGTGCAGTGCACTTTGTAGGATAGAAACCGGGTCACCAGTTCGAGTGGAGAAAGTTCGGATCTGACTCATTCCAATCGATGGACCTGGCAGTGTCAACGAATGTCGCGGCACCGTTTCTAAAGCAACACTAATATAAACGGGATGGTGATCACTCTCACAGCAGTCGAGCTCCAAGTGCCATGAGAGGGCACCGTGCCCTAGCCACCAAGTGAGGCCCTGAGAGTAAGACGGTGCGGAGGGGTGTGTTTGCCGGGGAGGGGTGCTAAGATCATCATTTAGGAGTTGAAAGTTCGCCCCCCTAACTGTGTCTTAAACCAGCTGACCTGTGGAACTGTTCCTCGGATAACCCCACAATCCATGCGGAGCAATACAGTCTCCATGCATCAGAATCGGCACTCCTGAGAAGTCGGGGCCGGAATGTGAAAGCCAGCCTAACCGAATTCGATTTGCATGTCCAGTGCTCGGTCGAGCGTAATGAGACAAGAATCATGTCTGAGTGAAATACGCGAACTCGCACAGCTACTGCCTCTTTCCAAGCGGTACACACGGCGAGAAGATTGACTTGGGCCTGTGGCAAGTGGGAAAGTACGTAAATGAATTCTTGGCCAGGTGGAACGTCCGGCCGCGCACCCCGGCGGTACCGATTGATTGACGACGTATGTACACTGAATTCCGACATTTGGGGAGTACACCTTGTTTCATGTAGCAGGATGCCCATGCAGATAATCGGCCAATGCGCACGCGGTATTTCGGTTCACCGAGCTTGCCCGCAAAGCCCCTACAGTTCCACTAGAGAACACAAGACGGTTGTATAGGCGGTGTTGTGCTAGTCATCGCGAGAGATGACACGCGGGTACCGAAGCCAAATGCTGTAGCTGCTTCGACACCAACATCAGGAGCTTCTGTGGTGTAATCGTCGCCTCCCGTGCGTGCACCAGGATAGACGATGATGTGGCAGGGTAAGTCGGTGAGGGCTGCTGGTTATGTCGTTAAGACAGTATGGCACGCGTTCTCCGATGCGCTGGTTTTCTGCATCCAATGTTGCCAGGAGTTGATCTAACGCGTCCAGTTTCTCGGTCTCTTCGTTCACGTTCGCGTCTATACGGGTGCGGGAAGGGCGACTCTTACTGCAAGTGATTTCACTGTAAGTCCGTTTGAGCTGTGGGTTAGGTTTGTCAATTTCATGCTATTTTTCTTCTGTATACACCAAAACTCGCCAAAGCGTAGCATGGCGCCTTTGTACGCTTCGTAAATCAAAAGCGCGTTGCCACCACTACCCCCGGCGTTCTCTGAAGCGTTTATTAGGAATGCGAGGCTTTTTCGCTTCGCCCATGCAGAAAATCGTCCGGTCACTTATAGTGGAAATCGAGCGGATGCCACATAAGAAAACTATGATGAACTTGGTTCAAAACGGGATTCCGTCGATATGTTTCACGTCCGAGAACAACGCAGCCGCCTTCTGCGCGGTGGACAACGACGAACATAACGTACTTTGATGGCGTTCAAATAAGCCTTCGAACGAAGCACAATGGTGGTGTTCCACGGTGTGAAACAAAGTTGAGTTGGGCGACGCTTGCGGCATACAGAAAACAGCGGTATCTTCTAAGAGTTTAATTTTACGCTATGTTTAAATATAACGGCAGCGTTATGCAACGCATCGGTGTACTGCCACTCACAAAGGTATAGTTAGCAGCGGAAAACACAAAAACGAAGTAGTGCGGAGACAATCGGTAGACCTAAATTGCGGAATTTGAGTGAGCTGAGTATCGCACGCAGTCCTGCACGGGGTTATTCTTCGCGCCACCTGAACTTCCTTTCTAATTATGTCTTCGTATGCTGAGCATAAAGTAACTAAACATTTAACCTGAACGCGGGGAAAATACCAATCGTCCCTGTAAAAAAATTAGCAGTGTCTTAGCTCGGGCTATGCCGGGATACACGTAGCGTGAGATAAAGTTCAGCTAGTTGTTCTTAGGTTTACTGGTTGTCTAGAAGTTGATTTTCATGCCACTGCTGCTAAAACAATTTCCAAACAAATACAATCCAATCCAATCAAATCAAATTTATTCGAATCCAATCCTATCCTATCCTATCCTATCCAATCCAATCCAAACCAGTCGCGGCGGCTATGGCGCCCCAGCTGTGCGCCGTGAGACGCCACTGCTCCTCGCGCATGCGCAGCACGGCTCTCCAGGAGCCATGCGAAACTGCTCAACCTAGGCCAGTGTAGCTCACGCTACAAAAAGTAACTAGTGTGTGCGTACCGCGGAACCTTCTAGGCGTTATGGACAACTTCTCACTAGTAAGGCGTGGAAGTAGGATAAATATTCGCCGCGCGTTTGGTGCTCTTAGACAAAAAACTGTGACGAATGAGAACGCAGCAGGAAGGCCTCTCGCGGCAGTGAAATTAAAGATTCCAGCATACCTGCGCTTCAATGATGATTAAGGAGTTTAATTGCCCAAGGGCACCTGCTGCCAAAGAGCACCGAAACTATAAAGTTAAAAATCCAGAATATATAATAAAGGCGCACGATGCGTATGTCGCAGACTTCTTCCAGTTGAATATTACCTATTTTCATTATACTGAAGCTATTCTAGGTGAAATGACTAAGAACGTAAAAAGCTAAGACTTGTGCATTTGGCTAACACCAAAGGTGTCTGCCACTGTTTCTGTGGCTGTTTCCTGAAAACGACAGGTAAAGCACAAAACCGAAAGCCCTATCTAGAGAAAACATTCGCTTTGTTCGAAATACAGCCGCGCTCTCGTTCAGATATCTCCAGGTGACATAACGAAACGGTGCAAATAGTTAACACAGAACCAGACGATCATACGAGTTCGAAGCACAAACGGCCCTAAAAAATTGTCCCTCGGCAAATTAGAAAAACGAAATGCTAAAATGCATAAGAGGAACAGTGGTGCATACGGAAGTCGCCGGTTGTTACAGTCGACGGTTATTAACCCGTCCTCTCCAATTCCAGATTCTTTTTGTGCGATGACATGATACAAAAAGTAATTTGTTCGAAGGAAATTTTGGTGGCCGCGTATGCAAATGCATCATCAGTGGGTTCACGGTGGCTGCCCTGTCTTTGTGTCAGCCACAGAGGTGTCACTGCCCGCCGTCAAAATAGCGCACGAGTACATTGAAACCCGAACTGCATCAGAGCCTTAGGGAAAAGAGGCAAAAGTAATACAACACCACCCCCACACAAATTCACTAGCTCTAGAAAACGAGGACACATTTCCACATGGCGCCCGATTCAATTTTTTTCTTCGCGCGCTGGACGAAAATGACAGATGTGGAGAACCAGAGAACATAATTTCCCATTACTTTGCTTTCAGTATTTTTGCGCCCATGAGGAACTAGGTCACCTCAATTTATCTCCTTCGGGCAATCTAAAGGACCCCTTTATTATCGCTATATGGTTGAGCCTTCGTCTCAAGCAACAAAAATTAACCCGCATATTTTCAGAAAAATCGCAGTTTTTTCAGCAAAAACTGAGTTGTGTGATCGAAGGACAATTTACTGAACTTGTCTGAAGTCTGTATTCGTCAATTTCTAGGATATTGTCAAAAAAAGGAGAAAGAAAGAGCGGATATAGGAAATTTCGAAAGCTCGCCGCGGCTCCTTGTCTGAATGTGAAACGAGAAGTCCCAATTACGGATCCCAAGAACCCCGGGCCTACATCCACTTCTCGGTACCCAGTTTCGATTTCGGCGACGTATTTTTGTTACATTTCTTTTTTTAGCCAGCGATTGTGCTTCACACTGAACAAAAAGGAGCAGTAAATTTCTGATTTAAATTATGTGAGCGTAATTTTCCGCTCCTAGCTTTACACAAAGATAACCCAAGTCGAAGCGCTCGTCATCAAGTAACCTGCGGAACCTCGAAGCATCGCGAGCGAGTTAACGAATACGAGGATACGGCTCTGCAGGTGCACACGCGCTCTGCATTCGGGCAATGCGCGCTAGCTGAAATCTACTTGCTCTGGCCAGTAATTGCGTTTTGAGGGTTCTAGAGTCAGTGCTATAATTGGATTCAAACCTCGGAGAAAAAATTTACGAATCTGGTTGCGCGCGTGCAAAGCACATTGAACCACAGTCTGTATTCTCCGTGCTTCAAGTTTTCCATTGGTATTTTTCTTTGTTGTCTTTTACTTATGAGCGAGGTAGTCGTACGTCTTGGATGCTTTAATTAAGAGTACGGAAGACGAGGTGCGGTGGTAATATTCAAGAGACGCCATTCAATGGCGAGCTGGTGAAATTACGATTGTTGAACGCTGTGCCATTGCCCTGAGAGTTGGGGGTGGAAGAACCGTGAACGGAATGTGCACTTTCTTAACCCTGTAAAACTCCTAATGCTTTATTACTTCACAGTTCATTAGGACTCAAACAACAAAGAAACGTGAACAAAAAGTTTGTCTCCCAATGCTATGAAAAATTACATAATGTATCCAAACGCATAAAAAGTAAGTATACTTATGCCTACATGTATAGTTCAGTTGTATAATGCAGCATATACCCTACATATAAAGTAGGTATATAATGCTTATATATCCGGTAAAAAAGTGTATCATACGCCCATTACAATACGTGTAGACCCGCCGGTGGTCCATTTTTCAAATCCCTCTTTCCATCTTTTCCATCTTTCCACCTTTCATCCGGAATCCATCTTTCAAACTGTATTCCGGACTCAATGCGGCCAGTTATCGAGCTACAAGTTTTTGAAAAACGCTTACTGGTATCAGAAATGATACAGTTAGCATTTCTTGGCGGTCGAAAAGCTCAAATATACGTAAAAAATTTTGAAAGATGGCGTATATAATTTGATCATGTTAAGCATTATAGGGTTAAAGGAGCAGAGAACAAGAACGCAATGCTCTACGTGCGACACCCGAGGAATAAGAGTGCTCCTTATACTTGAGCTCAGAACGGGCTCAGGAATAACGAGTTTTGCAAGGACGTAATGGCTTCTGTTCGCATTTATTTCGTCAAATTCATCGACCACATGCGATATTCTTATGAAACGAGGGCTCGTACAATACCGTAGCTACACCTCATCTTTCAATTGACTCGGCTAATCCCTGTGTGGCGTTGGTTGTCAGCAACAATTAAGCCATGACCCGAATAACCAGGTACTACGAGATAAGGTTTAGTCAGGTCAGAAATAAATATTTTTATAAAGAGATGTACACCAGTTGTTCTTCACACGTTCACACGGTTTTAATGCAACGCTGCCAAAGGGGCTCATAGTCTTTGCGTGGCTCTCTGGTCCTGTAATGAATATGATGGAATTGATTTCAGAGCCAATCTTCAAAACAATGCAGCAATATTCTTATTCTGGAGTGCCCTATCATTCGGCTGAGGGCTCGAGAGCACTGCACGTGCCTGATTATGAGGCCGGGTACGAGGAAAGCGCGCGTTATGAAGCCCGAGCACGATCTGGACCCTACCCGGGCCCGTGCGTTCATAAATGCGCCTGGCTGGGCCCGACTCGAGCCCGTCATCTCGAGCCCAGGGCCGTCCCGGGCCGGGTATTGTATTGTTGACTGTGTGTGCGTGACCAGTTTCAGCTTTGGTGCTGAAGGAAATTTGTTTAACATATTTGATCGAGTTTATTCGTACTGGGCAATCAGACGGGGCATCTAGTCTGTACAACAGGTCATCGATTGAAATTCAAAAATTTAGGCTTAAGCCTTGAGCGCTCTTTAGCTTCCAATATCTTCAGTTCACGTCACATCGGCGTAACAATAGCTCGTATTCTTACGTAGGAGGACCCATCGCATTTGATTACCAGATTTCTTAAATTTTTGGCGCCGCGTTTCAATCCACAGCTATGCACAACCGGTAGAACACTTGTCCTATAACACATCTTTCGTACTTTCGTCCTTATCCTGCCTCGCGCGAGCAGGATTTCACGAAAACTACTGCAATGTTTTGAAGTCTAAGCCCACCCCTTTCGTCTTGTTTGTAAATAGTATGTTTCGGGAGCTTTCAGATGTAATTAGTTGAAGTTGAAATGCTTTTCCTGAAGTGGTTGCTCAATGGTGCTAGTTTCTCTAGCACGCGAGTTCGATTTTGCCACGGCAGCCGCACTTCGATTAGGCGCGACATGTCGTACACACGCGTACATATATTTATAGTGCAGAGCTCCAGGTTGCGCTAAATAATTCCTTTCCCGCTACTGCATTATTGTAATCGTATCTTTCATTCGTTATACCCGCAAAAATAAAATATTGATGCAGTACATGAAATGCCAATACATTTACAGTACAGTGACAATCATACTTTGTAAAACCCTTTTTTAAACAATGACCACAACTAACATCAAGTAGAGCGTAGAAATACTAATAAAATTTCTTTTAATGCTCTTTTCTACACTTCACGTCGGTTGCATTAACGCCCGGTGAGGCCCATGAATTCCAACCAAAGCCCGGCCCGGGACAACGGCGTCGATCCCGACAGGGCCAGGTCCCGTGGCATTGAGCCAACCGATAAACGCCTCGGGTGGCCTCACCCGGCCTGGCCCCCTGGCGGGTCCGGGATTTTGGGTCAGCCCAAGGCTGTGCAGTGCTCTAGAGGGCTCTAAACAGGCTGGACCAGACAGTTTTATAGTTCTTCACCTGTTCTCAAGGTACGGCCAATTTGTGCCCTGGACCTACCGCTGGTTCTACAGCTTGGATGGGATACGTCTATTAGCATGTCACAGCGTCATCTTGCTGCATGCATGCAAAAAAAAAAAAAACTAGATGATAAGTTTAAGACCACTAAACGTCATGGCATTGTGTTGCAACGGCTGCCCGCAGTGTCGTTTACAGGTGAGCGCAGAGGCCCATCCCGTCGAAACAATGTAGAGCATGCGCCTGAGGGCTTCCAAGTGCTTCAGCAGCTCCCTAAGGGAGCTTGAGAGGGCTAATAGACAGCTAGTATGCTCGGACGCTTGATAGTGAGAGCGTGAGCACTTCCTCGCAAAACTGCCTCCAGCAACAGTGTGAAGGTGGTGGCAGCGGTGGTAGACGCGCATTATTTGAGCCGAGACGGATATGGCTGATTCGTTCCTCTCTCACGGGACGTACTCAGTCCAGAAAGCCCTGGACATTGTCAAGGAAATAAAACATACACTTTCTAATTAACAAATAGTAGATAAAAAATAATGTCATTTGGATCTCTCTCTCTCATCTCTCTCTCTATCTCTCTATCTCTCTCTCGCGGCTCTGCTCTCTCTCTCTCTCTCTCTCTCTCTCTATTCTCTCTCTCCTCTCTCTCTGTTCTTTTTTTATTCTTTCATTCTGCGTTGCTGTCTTTCGTTGCTTTCTCTTTTCTTTCTTCCTTTCTTTCTTTCTTTTTTACTTTGTTGTACACTCCTATCTTCTTCCTGTCTCTCATTCATTTCATTCATTCATTCATGAGTCCGGTCATGCTGCCGAATACAAAGGAACCCCCGCCACCCAACGACGGCCGCCTATAGAGTCTTATTTCATTTGGCATTATCCTTATCCTTAAGTCCGCCTGCACTCCACGTATACGATGCAAGGGGTATTTTTAAAGCCGCTGAGAGCCCATGGACTGGGCTTTATATGAGGCTCCCGATAGTAGTAGAGAATAGAACTTTGCTGCGGGCCAGGAATTTTCCGTCCCTATAGTAGCTCGCACTCCTTTAGCAGTTCGGCACATTCACAAAGCTGTTTTACTGAGCTATATAACCCCCACCAATTTAAACCCCGGGACTTAGATTTTAAAAAATTTCTAGATAATATAAGAAATTATGAAAATCCTGTAATGCCTATTTTAACAAGTTAGATGAAGTTTCCACGTGTGAGAATTGCTGTTTTTATGCCATTTGCAAACCGGCCGCCAGGCGTCGATGGAGCTTGACGTACAAAGCTAGAACACAACAAAATCTAGTCTGCTGTAACTGCATTTCGACTCTATGAAAAGCTTAGGCTCGAAGGAAGCCTTCAAATCTTTACACGGGTTCATTTTTTTATCAGTCGTCTGTTCAGAACCCTCTCCCCACCCCTCAACGACCAAATTGGAATCTCTCGCGGGAACGCACATTTTCATCGCATTTTAGCGAAATGAAGGCCAAAACCGCGCGGTTTGTTTCGGGACATTATTAATAATGTCCAGTCGAATAAACATTTCACCACAAAGTCACCACCACCCATATCACCCGAGGTCATTCCCGTGTCTTCCCTGTTGCTCTGTTTTTTTTTCGGCCTCCGACTCGTGGTCCTGTTCTCACTGCGCAGCCCATCGGCAACGCTGACTCAGCAAACGGACGTGTGGACTGGCCCGAGGCAGCTCACGTTCGCTTGTTGACCGTCACACGCAGGCTACGACCGCCGCGGGCGGCACGATGGCGGTGTTCGTGCCTCAAACCATGGAGCAGCTGAACAGACAGCATAATTCAACCAGTGCGTGCTCCTGTTGAAAGGCAACAAAGGCGGCTAGAGAGGCTCCACCCATTGCTGCCACGCGGACAATGATTACAACACGTCCCCTTCAGAGAGTTTCCTTCTTTCTCATTCCTTTCAAACATAGTCAGAGAGGAAAGGATGAAAGATGAAAAATGTGGAGTTTCGCACCTTCCGTAGCAATGTTGTTTAGCTTCAGTGTGGCCACCAAGATAGCGTCTGTCACCGCACAGATTGAGCATTGCTAGGTACAAAATAAACAACCGCTCGAACCAAATCATGCGTTTCTGACTCAGCGCCGGTTATGTTGGCGAGGCCTCACCGTCGAACGAAAAGACAGGATACAGATAGACGGGAACAGCTTTTTTTTTTTTTTTTGCTTTTCCAAGGCGACAGGCGTTCAAACGTCTCCAATGCGCCAGATTGTAGGAATAGCCGCACTGGAAGAGCCGGCAGGTACGATTGCTGCGTTTCTGACTAGCGTTTCGGCATCACCTTTATGTACACAGTGAAAGGAAAGCTCACTTCTGTCCCATTTACGAAGAGCGTCCACATCGGGCGCATCTCAGCTCGTTGCAGCTAATTACCTGGTTGCACGTGCTAGCGCTTTTCTTGTTTTCCCGTATGGCAATCCGAGCTCTGAGACGCTGCTTCTTCCCCGTTTGTCGTGTTTTAAAGACGAAGGTCTTGCTTGGGCTACTTAAAACCAGAAATTTATTTTGGTCTGTCTGTCCGTCTGTCTGTCTGTCTGTCTGTCTGTCTGTCTGTCTGTCTGTCTGTCTGTCTGTCTGTCTGTCTGTCCGTCCGTCCGTCCGTACGTCGGTCTGTCTGTCTGTTTGTGACTCGATTCAGCCACCCGGCCAAAGTAAAACAAGGCCTGCGTAATAGTCTTATATAGTCACAGCTAAATCTACCCGTCTAAGACCGGCTTAATTTTCATACTTGTCTACATTGTTGAAGAAGAACAAGACATTACGCAAATATAAGACAACAAATTAACACAGAAGTGATATTCACAGTGTTACTTTAAAAAAAATCATACATGCTTGATTTTTGCAAAATTAAATACTTCATCAACTGCAATAAAAAATTCACTCCGCCGTCGCCTGCTGTCGCCCGCGCCACTATAGCTTCTGGCGTCATTTTAAGAAATCAACCGGCAACAGTTACGAAAGGTTCCAGTAGATAGGTTCCACGTTCTGCTTGAAACGCGCGTGGAGTAGGTTATATAAACGTTGAATATATAAACGTTGAATATATATAAACGGTTATATAAACGTTGAATAGGGCGCCTCGATTCACGCGCGTCTCCGCCGTACGGCAGCGTTGGCATCGAGACACCCGGCCTGGAGCACTGGAACGTGGTGAATATCAAATGATTTAAGCAAACCTTTGGCGTCTTTACCTTGGGAGAAGCGCGACGCAAACGCAAGAAGAACAATATGAGAGGTGAGGGGGAAAGCGAAGGAAGGCATTTACTTGGCAAAAGTCGATAAAGACTACCGTCGTTTGTCGGCATTTGCAGCGAAAGGAGCAGATACGCGGCCAATTTTTTTACCCATGCCTGGTTTATTTACCTATTGTTTTTTTAACTGTTCTCACTTTATACCAGTTTTAGAGAGAGAGAGAGAGAGAGAGAGAGAGAGAGAGAGAGAGAGAGAGAGAGAGAGAGAGAGAGAGAGAGAAAGTAAAGGAAAGGCAGGAATGTTAACCAGGCTACGGCCTAGTATGCTATCCTGCACGGAGGAAAGGGGAACAATAAGGAAAAGAGGAAAATAGAAAAAGAAGGGGAAAGATTGATTGATTGATTGATTGATTGATTGATTGATTGTGGGGTTTAACGCGCCGACGCAACGCAGGCGATGAGGCGCGCCGTAGTGGAGGGCTCCGGATTAATTTTGACCACCTGGGGATATTTATCGTGCGCCGAAATCTCGTACACACGGGCGTTTTTGCTTTTCGCCTCCATCAGAAAAGCGGCCGCCGCGGCCGGGAATCGAACCCGCGACCTCGTGCTCAGCGGCGCAGCGCCTTAGCCACTGAGCCACCGCGGCGGGTGCATCGCTGCAGACATACAGACATACAGACATAGCGCAGTGTGGTGAGCCTAGCGGTGGGACACTAGAGACAAACAAGTTCACTGAGTTCACAGCGGGTAGTCTTTTGCGCTACAGTCTTTTGTGCAATTCCGTCGTTTTGAGGAAACACAGGAGCGCTTTTGTCGCCTTGTCCGCCGATGACGGAGAAGGCCAGTGGCCCAGGATTGTCTCCTCAGAGAACGGGCGCCGAGAGTCTAACTTTTGTAGAGTCGCAGAGAGCTGGCTGCGTCCGGATGAAAACCATAGACAATCGCAGAGGACATGTCGTATAGGCTCTGGTGTGTCACAGACTTCGCACGCCTCACTGGCTGCTATTCCAATCAAATAGGAGTAAGAATTTGTGAATGCGACTCCAAGCCAGAGACGACAAAGAATGGTTGCATCAGATCGTAGGAGGCCTAATGGAAGGGGGTGCTGGAGATGGGGGTCCAGGGCATGAATACGAGCGCTCGTGAACTCTTGGGTGGTCTATTTGGATAGCTTGGTCTCCCGAGCAAGTTTGCGGAGAGTTCTAGCGGCGTCCGTCCAGGATAACGGAATACATATGGTCTCCACTTTTTGGTGTGCCAAGCGTGCGGCAGCGTCCGCCATTTCGTTTCCGACAAAGCCGCAATGACTGGGAAGCCACTGAAAGGCAATGTCATGACCCCCCTGGGTGGCACGGTCGTACAGTAGTCTTATCTCGGCCAGCAGCTGTTCATGAGGTCCACGGCACAGGGCTGACTGGAGCGATTGAAGCGCAGGCTTTGAATCTCGGAAGATCGCCCATCTTCGGCATGAAGTTTGTTCAACGGTGTGAAGGGCACAACGGATGGCGGTAAGTTCTGCAGCCGTGGAAGTGGTAAAACGGGCTATTTTGAATTCTGTGGACATGGACATTCTTGGTATAACAACGGCGCCGGCAGAACTAGGTGTTGTTACAGAGCCATCGGTGTAAAATATGGGGGCAGTCACTGTATCTTTCGTGTAAATAAATGAGACTTAGCTGCTGTGCTGCCAGGGTTGGAAAATCTTGCTTCTTTGTTAAGCCTGGGATACTGAGGCATGCTCGAGGCTGCGTCGTACACCAAAGTGGGAGTGGCGGCCTCATCGCAGGCGTGTAGTGTGATGGCATGCTGGTGATGTTGGAAGCTACAACCTTTGCGAAAGACGCACGGGGCGTTTAGATGGTAGACTAGCAAGGTGATAATCCGGCAGCCTGGTTAGGTGCCTAATATGCGCCCTGAGTGTTTCAATTGTCACGTAAGTGGGTAATGGGTGATCACGAGCCACAGCAATGGTTGCAGCTGTTGACGTGCGCCGTGGTAGGCCAAGGCCAAGTGATAAATTGAAATACGAACAACGGAGCGCGTGGCTTTCAGTACATATCGCGCATCCAGGCGACGTGCCGCGTATGCTCACTATCAACAAGCTACGAGAGTTCGTAACCAACCTTGATACGGAAAGGGCTTCGTATTTCAGTCGTCCGTTGGGCGCTCAGCACGAAATAAAAAGATAAAAAGGCTATAGCTAGGTGCAACGTTTTAACTCACCGCCGCAAGAAGGGTAGATAACGCGTGCGGGAGGAGGCGCTGAACGCGGTGGACAGACAAACCAAAATGCCCACTCGCCGAACGATGGCGTTTCTATAGACCATTTTATTTTCTTCGTCCTGGGTGCTTCCATTTTATCAGTGGGCTGTGCTAGCGGCCCTACAATTGGCGCAGTGGACAGGAAGATGTAACTGCGCATGCCCAACACAGCCCAGAACATGCTCTGATCTTATTAAGGATTAACAGATGAAAAGGTCTATACCAGCGTTGGTCACGAACTCTCGAAACTTGTTCGCACTGTGCATACGCGGCCCATCACCAGGATGCATGGCTAGTACTGAAAGCCACGCGTTTCGTTGTTCGTATTTCAATTTATGACGACAGGGGCCCTATTCTCGACTGCACACATTGCCGGCAATTAGCCCATGTTTTTTTGCGTAAGCGCGACGTAAACAATCAGTGACGTGCTCCACCTATAACTATGACGACATGCAGTGTAATTTGACGAGTCCCTCATAAAGATCGCTACCAAGGTATCAAATATTCTGCAAGAAAGATATAAAAACACTTGGCATGCACTATAAAAATTAAGACGGTAGCTGAGGCTGATAAGAAAAACACATTTCTGGAGGTCAAATTTGGCGTCAACACCACAAGGCGATCGAGTAACGTTGATCCGAAAGCGAGCGAAAGACGGATGTCAAGCTAAAGAACATCACACAATTTTTTTACCGTATCTATTTATTTCTTTCAATCGGTTTTAGTACCATAGCTGGGCTCTCTGCTTCAATGGAAGCTTTGTTGCGTTATCACTTTCCCTGCCGCCACCACCGCCATGCCATCGTCTGCTGCTATGTTACAAGTTTATGGCGTGATCACATAAAAAGACGGCCCCGACCATCGCTTCTATGACACATAAGAGCAGCGACGCGCTACGCCTGATAACCGCGGAGCACACCGATGTCGCCGATTCACTCATTCGTCAAGCTCGACTTCAATCACCGCTGTAATGAACCAAATAGTTACTTTGCTATTTTTCTCTTGAGTTCGATCATGTGACCCAAACAGCTTACTAGGACGAGTATGGACAAATGACATGCATTGGGTTCTCTTTGTCATGGAGAGGCTTGTACTGCCCTCCTAAGTTGCGGTTACGCCAAACAAATAATTTTTATTTTATTGCCAAACATAAAAGCAAAATACTGCACGTTATTTGTATGCTCCATGATCGCTGACTTGGAAGCAGTTGAAACTATAATTTGTTTCGGTAAGAAACATGCTTTAAACAGCGAGCATGCGAAACTGCGCCTGCTGCAAATTGCCGCACATTTCGCGGCACCATAAGCCGGGGCAATTTTTTTCCTTATTTTGCTTGTATTTTGCGACAAAAACAGCCGCCATTTCAAGCTGTTACGTAGCATTACGTCCCTTTTACGCAGGCTGATGTTGCCAATGCATGACGTAATCGTTCCCGCCAACTGTTTAAATTACGTCACGCCTTCTCAACCAATCAAAGAGGGGGTGTGTATTACAAGCAGTATTGTTGTTGAATAGCAAAGACAGTCTTACGTTGTCATGTCCGCTGCATTTAGTCTGGTTTTCAATTGCCGGCCAAGAATTATGCGCCTTTAGTAACGAGAAATAAGGCAAACTTTAGAACTGGTGTCCGTAAACGACATGAAACCTCAAAATGGCGACAGCACACACAACCGCTTCGTCAACCGGAAGCACGTGACCAAAATTGAAAACCAATCAGAAAAGACTTCCGGCAAATTGCCAGAATTGCCGGCAATTTGTGCAGTCGAGAATAAGGCCCCAGTACACGAAAGAGTGCAATACTTAATTTCTTTCCCATTGCTATGGCCTATTTATTGCAAGTGCTAAATTGGCTACAAGCGAACACCCACCCGTTATCAGGTTTTCAATAGTTTTATACGGACACGCTGCTTCACGACGTGGTACGTGCTTCAGACTTTCCTACACTTCATTTATCTAATCATCCAGCATGACAGGCCAGTGTAGAAAATAGTTGAGACGAAACAATACAGGAGGCGCTTTGATCACACGATGCCGTGGCAATCGACTGTGCAATATGGGATGCTCCAACTATTGCACGTGCTATATTGAAACATGTTTGAGTATTACGCATTGACTGGAAACTGACGTCACGCATCAGCGAACAAGTGGAAGGCAAGGAAGAAGACGACGAGGGGCACTGGAGGTAAAGAAGAGGAGGTAGACGACGTTCCAGCTCGGAGTCTACGAGCAGCGCATCATTTCTGGGCACAAGTTCGCCTTGTAAATAAACCTTTTTTCCAGTCCTCATTCATAACCATCGTTACAGAAGTGGTGGAGGTGCGGGGTAAATGATCCCTGGTCTTACGGACGCGCCAAGCACCCGTCAAGACATCCCGATCACTCCTGTTCACGAGCGCGCCAGTCGCCGCCTGCAAGGACTACCTGCGGAGTGCGAGCCGTTGCTCGGTCGGACACCCAAGATGAGTAGACGGGATGCCAGCGCAACACTCACACCTCCCAATGAGGCGATTCTTCAGTACATCTTCCAGCAACCTCGCACACCGAAGCCTTTCTACGGGGAAGCCTTTGAAGATGCGGAGGACTGGCTGGAACAGTTTGAGCGTACCGCCAACTTCAACGGCTGGAACGAACAGCGCAAGCTGCACAACGTTTATTACTCCCTGGAGGAAGCGGCCAGAACGTGGTTCGAGAACAACGAAGCCGACATGTCTACATGGCAGGAGTTCCGTCAGCGGCTACTTAAGACCTACGTTAGCATCGACCGCAAAGAGAAAGCTGAGGCTGCACTACACGCGAGGATCCAACGTCCCAACGAGTCCGTCGCCATGTACGCAGAAGACATGGCGCGCTTGTTTCGACGCGCAGACTCATCCATGGCGGACGACAAGAAGGTGCGGCACCTAATGCGTGGTGTGAAGCAGGAGATTTTCGACGGGCTCGAGAGGAACCCTCCACGCACGACCTCCGAGTTTATTGCGGAGGCCACCGCAATAGAACGGGCACTTCAGCTAAGGTCACGGCAGTACTACCGAGCTGATGCCACCATCTCCAGCGCAAACTGCATGACAGGGCTGGGAACAACTTCGACGACCTTCGCGAACTGGTGAGGAAAATCGTGCGAGAAGAGCTCCAGGCGCTCCGTGCCAACCAAGCTTCACCACCGACAGTGGTCCATCGCCGAGATTATCAGGGAAGAAGTGAAGCAAGCGGTGCGGATTCCTGAGCCGGCGGAGGAACCGCTGCCTGAAGAACCGCGGTGTTCGTACGCAGCCGCCGTACGGCAACCCTATTACGGCGCACCCCCGACCGTCGCCAGCATTGCGCCCAAGCCGCTATTCAACACCAGGCCTCGTAGCTACCTGCCGTACCCGCGGGAAATGCCCCCACGCAAAAGTGACCTCTGGCGCACTCCCGACCACAGGCCACTCTGTTTCCACTGCGGAGAAGAAGGACATGTCTTCCGTGCATGTCCCTACCGTCGTGCCGGGTTGCGAGGATTCGCACCGAATGCGCCGCGTCCGAGAAATGGTGAGCGCCCGCCGGAGATAGAAAACTACCTCGCCGAACGCCATGAACCCTTCACGCCACGACGCTCTGAGTCCCGTTCGCCATCCCCTATGCAACGCCGATCCCTAAGCCCACGCTTTGCCCCGAATTCCACCGACCGTTCATCGCGCAGCCCAGGAACACGGGGAACTGAGGTCAGCGACCCCGGGAGGTGAGGGCCGCTGGCGTCGACATGAATCAAGATCCTCCATTGCGACGACGACGACGACAACTGCGAGATTCGGCTGCGCCACTGAACATGTGACATGCGACGTATTTGTAGAAATCGACGGGTGCGAGATTACTGCGTTGGCCGACACTGGTGCGGACCATTCCGTTATGAGCCAGACGTTGGCCACAGAACTGAAGAAGGTGCTCACTCCCTGGGCTGGCTTGCAGATCCGTACTGCCGGAGGCCATTTGATCACCCCTGTGGGTAGGTGCACGGCGCGAATCACGATCCATGGATTCACATACATCGGCACATTCATCGTGCTCCCCGATTGCTCAAAAAGTTTAATTCTTGGTATGGACTTCTTACGAGGAAACGGCGCGGTTATTGACTTAGAGAAATTCACGATCAGCTTCTCCACAAAACAAGCCATCGGAGGTGGCATCGAAAACCGACGCGACACGGCTTTACGCATCGCTGACGACAGTGTCACGCTTCCCGCTCGCTCCAGCGTGCTCGTCAAGGTAAAGAATGACGCATTCCATGACTGTGAAGGAATAGCCGAAGGAAACATGAGGTTACTCCTGGATAAGGGTATCTGCATCGCGAGGGGACTTGTCGAACTGAAAAATGGGTGCGCGTCGGTTTTGCTCACTAATTTCAGTAATGAGCGTCGACATCTCGCGAAGAACACCACTATCGCGTTCATCGAAGAGGCCGCCGACGTCACGCATCTAGCTACACTGGGAACGGCGCCACCGGACTCAGTGACAGCTGACGTCATGCTACCGGTCGAAATTAACCCAAACCTCTCAGCCACTCAAAAGGATGCTTTGATGAGTCTGGTGCGCGATTTTTCTGATTGTTTCGCCACTACGTCTAAGGTTCGCCAGACTCGCGTGGCGAAACACCGCATCATAACGGACGAATCCGCCCGGCCTGTTCATCAGCATCCATACAGGGTGTCCCCAACGGAGCGTGAAGCAATTCAAAAACAAGTGAAGGAGATGCTGAATGATGACGTTATTCAGCCGTCTAAAAGTGCATGGGCCTCACCCGTCGTGCTCGTCCGGAAAAAGGACAACACGCTCCGTTTCTGTGTCGATTACCGCAGATTGAACAGCGTGACAAAACGCGACGTGTATCCACTCCTAAGAATTGATGACACATTAGACCGCCTGCGCGACGCCAAATTTTTCTCTTCCCTGGACCTGAAATCTGGATATTGGCAAATTGAAGTTGATGAACGGGACCGTGAGAAGACGGCATTCGTGACACCGGACGGCCTCTATGAATTCAAGGTGCTTCCTTTCGGCCTATGCTCTGCGCCGGCTACGTTCCAGCGCATGATGGATACCGTTCTCGCTGGGCTAAAATGGCAGACGTGTCTGGTATATCTCGACGACGTCGTTAAAGGGGCCCTCCATAGACTTGCGAAGGCTTTAAGGCCTGGCGCTTACACCCTTTCTTCACGTCTCAAAAGGCTGTGGATGTTACGAGCTGATAAGCTCGGAGCAAAACAACCTAGAGGCACTAGTGGGGGGCCCTTGCACTCCAAGGTACGCGCAGCCATTGGCTCGGCATTTCTTTCTGGCTTTTTCTTTTTAGCAGCAGGCGCGAGTACTGCGCCTGCAGCTGGCTGCGTGGCACTGCTTTTTGTGCCAGCCGTGCTACTGACGGCAGGTCAGCTCTAGCATAGAGGAAAGGCCCACTTCTGTTTTTTCGCATCCGGCAATGTCGCGGTGAACAGGTCCCTCCGAGGTCCAGTCACACAGAAAAGGTTCCGCAGTTGCCGGCGTTATTAGGTCACTGCTGTATGAAGCCGCCCCGATGACGATATCTAGCAGAATGTTTCACCACACCATAACCGTCTTTCACGCATTTGTCAATTAATTTTCAGCAGCAGTCCAGATCTGGTAGGCGGCGACAAGTTTTAGCTGCTGCGGTGTGCCGATTCATGCGCGGTCCGTGTGCGCCGTGCAGGAAGGTGCTTGCCGCGGCGGCGCGCGTAGCGTTTGTGCTTGCAGAAGAAGCTCCGGGATTTACAGCGTTATTCATATCTTGTAAACGACGCGCTATATCAACAAAATCAGCGGAGCTCGTGCGACGGTTGCGACGATCGACATTCGTCCCTACATAGATACGCGCTTCTGGAATGCAGCTCTCGTAGACACAGCCCGACCCGCCGCAACTACTAGCCGCTTTCCCCACAGCCGCCAACACTAATTGGCAGCCGCACTCGATGGAACCCACCAAAAGCAGCGCTGTGGTCTTCAGTGCCATATGCGTCATAGAAGCTACGTCACAGGGGGAAAAAGGTGCGTCAATGCTACTTTGAATGACCCCGAGAATTCACGTGTAGACACGGATAGAAAAGAGCACTTATCTAACAATAACGTGCTTGAAATTGCGACCTATTTAGGGCTCCTTTTTAAAAAACGTCGTTGTGATTTTGCAGCAATGCTAAAGCGAATTTGTTAGACTTTCAAACAAGACACTTAGGTGTCCATTCCATGGTTGTGCCTGCATTTGTTGATTTCTCGCTGTGGGGATTATCTGATAGTGAGTAAAATTGTTAGATATCCAGCACTCACTTTGTGCACTGGGGTCAACAAAGAGTCCATTGCGAAATGAATGTAAGAGCTTGCGCTTGTGGCCACTTGGATGCGATTGGCAGCACGATTGTATATCAATGGCATCTGCCTATACAAAGGAAGTCGCATTGTCGATGAAGCACATTCCGTTGAAGTGTCTCGCGGCCCCGCTATGCGTGACATAATCACAGCGAAGTTCTCTGCGCTTAACTTCGCGTTTACGGGCCGATGAATGCGTGAGGTATCGTCGCTTTCCCACAGTATCAATGGTTATACCGTCTACACAAACACGCTGTCTTCTTTCGTGCGCGCAGGCACGCTTGTGTTCATGGTAGGTACCCTATCCTAGCGGAGTACTGCTCGACGAACAATTTGACATCAGGAAGCGAGGAAGTGGACTTGGGGGCTCAGCTAATGGCTGCGAATAAAACCAGCAGGGGTGCGCATCACATTACTTTATTACCTGGGAGTCGCTCCCGTCAAAATTCCACTCGGCGATTTTTTGTGTCATACGTCAGGTGAAGTCCGCACGATGTCTAAACAGCTTGGACGCTGTTGTGTAAGTATTTGGTTTTAGACTATGCGATAATGGTAATACCTACGGCTGAGAACGCGACTTTTTTGGGTGTACGCATGAGAAGCGTTTTCTCACTTGCTTTCCTGGTTACGTTACTGATTGAAAGGAAAGGTGATTAATACGATACGCGTTCTATTTGGAAAAGTACACTAAAGCCTGTGATATTAAGCAAGGGTGGATCTAATTAATCTGAATAGG
The DNA here is from genome assembly GCA_013339765.2 of Haemaphysalis longicornis. Classification (NCBI taxonomy): domain Eukaryota; kingdom Metazoa; phylum Arthropoda; class Arachnida; order Ixodida; family Ixodidae; genus Haemaphysalis; species Haemaphysalis longicornis. The sequence goes on from CM023449.1 coordinate 244,678,335, forward strand.
CTGGGACAAAGTGAATTGTAAGTTTGTAGCTTCCTTCTGAAGAAGGAATACTTGAGATTATTATAATATTTTTATGTATTTCCAGTACACCACGCAGGTAGACCCTTGCGTTCTGTGTCTAGTCGTCTTCTTTTGTGTTCTCGTTTTATGCGGAGTTTTTTTTTCATATTGTTATTTAGGAAAGCACATGAAGAGGAATATGCATGGCAAAAGTTACAAGGCTATTAAATTAGCGACTGTATTTTCTATTAGCTTTTGCGTCGTTTTTACAGAGAGAACACCACCGAAAAGTATTTAAACTAATACCAGAAATACAGGACATAAAATAAAATAAAAGCAATGTTCAGGTGAGAAAAATTTCAGCAATTCCATAAAACATTAATTTGAAAATAAGTTATCTTATTGTGATTTCTGTTTTCAAAGATCAGGTTCATGAAAAGTTTGTGCACATCTCATAACGAACGCGAAATGTAGCCGCAGGTGGGGGCGCGAACGTAGTGTGCTAAGAGAGAAGCGCTTCGAAGGACCTCGAAAGACGTCTTCATACCACATCTACCCGACAAGAACGAAGCATGCTATCAGAGTCATGCCTGGGCCACCATTTCAACAATGCGAAGTAAAGTTTAAAGAGAAAAAGAAATGAAATGGTCCGAAAAACGCAACGCGAAGTCCAGAATAAGTAGTGTGTAGGCCATGGCGCTTTGGCGATTACAGTTTCCGGGTTAAGCTTTCAGCCGTTTTACAGAGGAGATCTTGCATTATCTTTACCGCGGGCCCTCGCTAAGCTAATGTACGTATGTGCTCAGCATGCACCCTATCAGGATAGGGGTGACTGAATTGTGCTCAATGCAATTTTCTTACAGCTCGCCCCATCCCTCTCTCCTCCTCCTCAAATGTATTCACCACAAAAAGGTGGCCGCCCGCTTGTATGCGGTATTGGGTGCCACGTTGGTGACGCTGGCCTTGACTTTACTGCCTATGCACAACGGGTGTAGCAAGAATTTATTATTATGGGTTAATGCAATGAAACGTTCGTTATTTCCGCTAGCACCACTTCTTGAAATCAGAATTCGGTTGGGGAGGCTACCCTAGTTGCGCGGCGTACGCCAATTATCAAGGTTTCTGTAAAGCGTGCTTCATAGCAAGTATACCCCTCATGAGGAAAAGCGAACTTCACACAGGACACGATCAGGTAAGAGAGTTGAGAAGAAGATTAGAAAACATTCTAATAAATTACAGCTGTTGATGTTTTCAAAAGCGTCACACCGAATAAAAGCACCCGTCAGGGGAACTGGCTAAAGACAAAAACATGCTTCCACGCTTATCCTAAGAAGTTGACTAGCAAACTAACACGTAGGCTAGCAAGAAGCAGTCTAGCAGGCCAGACAAAGAAACAGACCTGGAAGAGCAGTGCCCGAGAGGAAGGGGAAAACGCAGGCGGAAGTCGTACAGGGCGTGTGGTGGGCCTCAAGTGGGATTCCAGCGCTTATTTCACGGCATCACCGCCACTGGCGCGCCACTTTAGCCAGTCCCTTTGAAAGCGCTCGCAATCTGCAATCCGGTTAGTCCCCGCTATAATATCATCCCTCCCTCGTCTTCTGGACCCTTACAATGAACGAAAGTTATCTTTACAGGTGCTCTTAAAGGCGAGCGCGACAAGTCTACAATTCCTTTCCATTGAGAACTGAAAATACACTCCTTGGCGAGTTTTATAAATGCACACTTTTGTTTTTCTTCTTGTTATGATAAAAGATGCACATTTCAGGCATTAAATCTTAAGAACTTTGTGGGTCCTGTTTGGCTGGGTGGACGCAGAGAAATTCGGTCGAACTTTCAAAGTGTCTAGCGACGGCATAAGGGCACTTAGAATGACAAGCGGGCGCTGCAGTTAGGTTACATTTCAAAAAAAAAAAAAAAAAACACCAGACCTACATTTCGAATAAACAAGAGCGTAAAGAACGGCGAGAGAGAGATAGAGAGAGAGAGCGAGACAGAGAGAGAGAGTAGGGGGAAGGGGTGTCTGTACATAACAAATCTTGGCGAAAAAGAACTAAAAAAGGTAGACGTAGAATGCGTAACTGAAGATAAGCGACATGTGAACATAAGAGGCAGCAGGATACCAAGCCAAATTTTACCAGGTCAATACCGGGATGCTTGTCCGCCGACCTTTTGAAGCAAAGCTCTACTTATTGCGTCGAGCAGTTTCGCCGTTGCAGTAAAATTGACCTTCATTTGACCCCAGCTGCGCCCTATCCTTGGCAAGGCATCACGTGACTCACTGGGCCGAGTTCCGCCGACAGCTGCGTTCGCCACTCCGCTGCCGCTGCTTGGCGCATGCGCTCTCCGCAGCTGGTTCGCGCCTGACCCCGTGACTCGCCGCGTCATGTGAGCTTGGTCATGAATGAGAGCGAGTCCGGGCCGTCTTCTCTGAGCGTTGCGCGGGAGCCGAAGTCTTTGAGCCATAGGCGGCAAGCGGCGTATACGACAACCACGCAGATATCGTCCAGCGAGTCTCTTTGCTGGGAAAACGGCGGAAACAGGACCCCAACCGTAGAAAAGGCAGGCTTTAGGTGAATAATATAATTACAGCTAAATAAAAGGTTAATCCAGTGAAACCAAGACCTATAGCCAGGCTAATCCAAGATTTCGCTGTCCAAATCCAGGTTTAGCTGATCTAAGCCGCAGCCATTTTTAGTATGTAGTGGATTCCGAGCCCCAAGAGTACGCGCTTAATCTATAAGAGCCCGCAGAAAAACCGAACGAGTCAATCCCCCATTGCATCCGAGACACTTCCTTAACTCTTTTCTCAGTCCTTAAAAAAGTGCAGCTGGTTCACCACGGGCGGCCGCTTACGGGCTTTTGTTCAAACAAATGGCCACGCGACGAAGGAAGCCGAGGCCTTCTATGTAATCGGAAGGCCCACGCAGCGTCAAATTTGTCCCTTCATTGTCTCGCAACCTGATTGGTCGAATTCACCTCACCAACAGCGACGTTTTACAATCTCCGACACTAAGAAGCGCTGGAAGCCCACTTTTAAGCTGACGATTAGGACGCGGTGTGGGAAATTTGTGACAATTTTGAGGGTGTCGGGGGACCACTCCGAGCTCCGAATTCTCGAGTCACTTTCAGCCAGTTTTCTACGTCGTCCTCACGGCCCGTTTTTCCAGTATAGAATGAAGTGGCAACGACTGCGTTGCTGACGTTGCTCGAATCTCCTAGGTTGGCGGGAAGAGTACCGGGGATCGAAGATGCAGTGACCCGCGGCGTGCACAATGGACTTACACCACGACGAGAAAAAATACGCCCCCCCCCCACTTCCTTCCCCCCCCCCCCCCCGCTTCCCCCTCAAAAAAGAAGAAACACCCCATTTACAGCAAGGACCCCCGTTGATCAAGAAGCTTTAAAAGCTGGAGTTTTGTAAACAGAGAACATTAATTTCGCAGAGAAAATTCATCGAAAAAATAAGTGGTTCTTTTTTTGCTGCTCCATGTTCGCTGGCACACTCACCTCAAAGCCCTATTTTTATTTTTTTCGTCGTTGCTTTTGTGTGTGGGTGTGTGTCTACGCGATTACGGGATAATGCCGGGCGTTGTACGGCGATCAGGTAGGAAATGATATAGGATGCGAAATTAAAAAATGGCACAAGTTCACCCAGTGCATAAAATGCGAAAGTTAACTATGCGACTGATAATGTCAGGGAGAGCATAAACAAGCAAGCAAACAAGCCTACAATCCTTACGTGGCGCTAAGGGCAGTTATTAATTCTTACCCAAACCAAGAGGTGGGTGCCTGCCTTGTATCGGTCAGTATGCTCTTTGCTGCGTTAAACCAGGTGACCCACAAAAAGTATGTCTTGACTTGAGAGTGTAACCATCATCGTAATAGTCAGCCCTCTGATATCTCCTCCAATAGACGGCCAACCGGTCACTGAAAAGCATTATCCCAATCCATTTGTGGCCCCTAAATGTTAATAATTTCATTAGCGACATTTCGTCTTCCCTAAACTCATACCCCGGCCATCGGAAGCGATTAACCTCCAAATCTGCGCAGCAACTGATTACACGTTGGCCAATATCTTGGCCATGCTTATGTGCCATAAGTGGTATACAGGAACTATTGTAGGAGAGTTTTCTTTAGCGCGAGGTGAATGTGCAAGTTTGTGTGGCAACAGCTTGTAGTTCATACCTTTCTCCTTTCAGTTCGGGAGAGCTGTAGCGTATTCTTACTCGGGACTTTGTAATAAAGTAAGACAAGCACATAAAACACGAACAGTCCATTCCTATATATGAGTGAAAGAATTCCCACCGAGTAGGAATGTATATTTGTCGCATTTGGATGTATTGGACATATTCTTTACCTTCATTCATATGCTTGACCAAGTAACGTCCTCGTAATATCGTAATATATTTTGACGACATTTGCAACGAAGCAAGCACATACGCGACGAATTTTTGTTATTTGTTTTTGTCGAGCTCCCTGTTCTGGTGAAACGAGCTTGTCCAATAAAAGGCAGAACCCGAACGCGCCAGAAACACTACAGTACATCTTCGCAATACGTTTCTCTTTCTCTTTACTGCGACAATTTCGAGCACTGCGGAAAGAGCCACCCTCCGCATTGCCTCTTTTAAGAACGCAAACAGAGTCGTTTCACCTATATTTTCCCTTTATCATCATCTTTACGTGCAGCTGTCTTCGGGTCGCCTGCATAGTTAAGACATGCCATTGGAACGCCTACACGAACTTCAAGACAGCCGGGTGTACTCCCTAAGCCATTTGATTTCTGCTTCTTCCCTTTCAACATGACTTGTGCATCATTGAAGGGGCCACTTGAAAACTATGAAGAGACGGACATAAATATAAAAAATATCACTGAGGAGCGGAAAAACAAACTAAAACGCAGGAATAACCAAAGTGTCTATTGGGACTTTTCTTGTGTACCCTCGAAGTTCGTACACCAAAAGAACCAACAGTCTAAAGAAACACTAAAAATGAAGTTATCGGTGGCGCCATGGAAACTATATTTTCATCTGCCTGAGAAATTCTGCTGCTTGGCCCGTTCGGATGCATCGACTTGAGTATGGTGAGATATGACGAAAGAGGGCTGATGTCATTTCCATATTTTAGACTACCACAGTACGCTACGCAGGCCCGCATGTGGCGGAGAGGTTAGAACGCTGCTCCGCACTTGCCATACATAATGCAAGGATGCTGTTAGCCCAGGCCACTGCCGACAGCGAGCGTCTTCAACGTTGCGGCAACCAAATTTATTTATCTCGAGATCCCACCGCCGCTACCGTTCAGGCCCACTCGCCGAATCGGGTACGGGCTGAGCCGCGGAAACAACCGCTCCTTATTCCAAGATTGATGGTAGCCTTCTGGAGACGTTAGGCGGAGATTGGGCAAGCACAGCGCTTCTAACCGCCCGCACAGTTCTCGATTACACATGTGTCTGCCGCATGCACTTGGGCACATGAACTTTTTGTGGCGTAGAGAATCACAGAACGCCATTTGGCAGCTCCTAGTTTAAACATATTCCCGAAGGTCTGGAGTGTACGTTCTGTTGGCATAAGATGTATGAACGCTAATGCATTGTCAAGGGAAGGGTGGTATGCTCAAGTTAGGAATAGCAAGTCAATTATTATCGACCTTTGCCCAGGCGCTTGTGGAAATCAATACACAGGGAAGATTCGATCGTTGGCATTTATGTGGTATTACATGGGTAGTAAATATTCACAATCATAGCGGTATAAACACCAGAAACGTGATGTCACGCGCATTTCCTTGAGTTTCACCCGTTTTGCAAGGCGCTATTTCTAGAATGCCATTTATACCACCAATGACTGCCGCCGAGACTATGCCAGGGCTGAAGGGTTCCTCGCAGATGTAGTAGCTTGCTCCGCTGGCCTCCGGCCATGTACCTGCGAGCATGCCATCGCACGGGGGATGTACATGGGAACGAGACTGGTCATTCCTCTACTCCGAACAAAACGTCATTGGCCGAATAACCCTTATGATTTGAAAATTCCATGACTCGTTTTGTAGCGCAAGCTACACTGGCCGAGGTTGAGCAGTTTCGCGTGGACCTTGAAGGACCATGCTGTGCAAGCGCGAGGAGCATTGAGCTGGATTGAATTGGATTGGCTTGGCTTGGCTTGGCTTGGATTCTGATTGGCTTGGATTGGATTGGATTATATTGGAAATACAATCCAATTTGAGTTCGGGTGTGTAGAGAATTGGGTCAGCACATTCGACGGTCTGCGCATTCTAGAGGAGTGACGTCATAGCCGCGGCAGACGCACTGGCGCCGGTGGATGCTCAGCTGTGCGCCTTTGTTGCGCAGCAGCCAAGTCGACCCGCCACGGTGGCTCCGTGGCTAAGGCGTTGCGCTGCTGAGCACGAGGTCGCGGGTTCGATTCCCGGCCGCGGCGGCCGCTTTTCTGATGGAGGCGAAAAGCAAAAACGCCCGTGTGTACGAGATTTCGGCGCACGTTAAAGATCCCCAGGTGGCCAAAATTAATCCGGAGCCCTCCACTACGGCGCGCCTCATCGCCTGCTTTGCGTCGGCGCGTTAAACCACACAATCAATCAATCATCAATCAATCAAGCAGCCAAGTCTGACGCTGCGCCGGAGCCGCTTGATACCCGTTTCGCGTGGCTCCTGGAGTGCCGTGCTACGCATGCGCGAGGAGCAGTGACTGGACAGGAGGGGGACTGAACTGGACTGGACTGGACTGGACCGGACTTGATTGTATTGTACTCAACTGGATTGGATTGGATTGGAAATCGTTTTAGCAGCAGTAAGCATGCTGATCCGCCAATCCTAGACAACCAGGAAACCTAAGAATAACCAGCTGAACCTTACCTAACGCTACGTATATCCTGGCATAGCCGAGCTAAGCCGCTGCTAATTTTTTTTTTCGTCTGTTTTCTAGAGACTTCTCTTTTCGAAGTCGGTTTCGACGCCGTTTGCAAAATCGTTGTGGTTGTAAGAAAGAGCAGAAATTCGTAGCACATATATGCACGACCTTTCTGAACACCTAAAACTGGTTGCTTGGCTCACATATCTCAACACTATTACGCGCAAAGCCAATATTGTGCATATTTGAGGCAGAACATAGGTAATCGATAAATTACATTACCGGGCTTTTAAATTAAAACCAATTGGTGGATTGGTTTTGCAACAAAAGTAAAAACCCAGAGTAAAAAGCGACGTGAAAGCGAGGCGATGTAAAAGCAGCCCAAAAAGCAAGCGACTCCCTCGCAGTGAAACTAGTGCCGCGAAACGAACCAGAAGCTAAATATAAAAAAAAGACGCGGAATCGCTCTCTCGGCTCAAGCGGCTTCAATAACAGTATCCACTATGTCATGGCCATGCAATTTGTGTGAAATTTGGAGAAGTTTTGTCCATGCTTGACGTACCTGCCGGTAATGCAGCGTTATTTGGCGCGGAGTCGCATGACGGGCCAATAAACCTGGACAAGCCTTGTACAGCGGCACAATTTTCCGTATCCAACCACATCAAGGACTGCACCAACGACATGGCCGTTCGTGAATTGACAGCGACAGCTGTCGTCAAACCTGAACTAGATAAATAAGATATGCCGTAGCCCTCAGTGGGTAGCGACGTGTAATGGGCCACGTGGTTGACAGAAAATTATAGCGCTCCTTGGACGACGACACAAAAAAGAATCACGTCGTCATTATTTGTGTCGTTGTCCAAGCCACGCTCTATGTCTCAATCATAATGCACCAACTTGCGCAACAGCTGTGTCTAGTGGTTAACATCACTGAGCAAGTGGCTGTGTATCACCGCTCAATGGTCAGTGTAGCAGCGGATCTTGTTTGACTTTATTCTAGTGCCCATGCGTCCATATTCACTTCTTGCAAGAATGACTCGATGCGAGTTGAAATTCGCCAACGCAGACTGAAACCGGCCACATCATACATAGGGTTGTTCGTTTACAAGTAAAACCTGGTTTTACCTAATTCTTACACCCCGAACATGCTTAAGTAAAACCGGGTGCCTACCTTCTCCGGGTCCCAAACGTGGAAGGCAGCCACCGTTCCAGCGAGAGTGACAAATCGGGACAACAAACCAATGAACATCCTCACCTAATCCACGGCTGCGTGTAGCAGCTACGCGAGGCGAGGAATATTGCCATTTGAGATAAAAGAACCCACTTAACGGTGTCCTCTGGTCAGAAGACACAAGATAGAAAGAAGCATATGGGAAGGTATAAGAAAAACCCGGGCCTTGTCTTCCTCTAGCTTTATTAGACATCATGAAAATCTCACCGCATTTTCAGGACCAACATTCGGACCATCTTCGTTACGCATCTGTCATCTGAACGCCGACACACGAGGCCATCAGCGGTAACCAGTAAGCCTATGCTGTAGCCTGCGTGCACGCCTTGCGGAAGCGCTAGCGAAGGGGGGAATATTCATACCAATTGAATTCTGTTGCAGTAGCACAGGTTTTTTTAGCACCAGTGACAGAGCCGTGGCTCTCTCCGCCTGCAGCACAAGACCCTAGCAAAGGAGGATGCAGTATGTCATGCACCAGAGTAACGCGTTTTGATCCGTAGGCACGGTAAATGCAGTTTATCAGCTTAACATATAATTTGGACAAATGTCCTTTATGCCTAAACAAACGCGCATCACTGTAGCAGATCGCCTGTGCTGGTACCACCATCACCGTAGCCCCGAAAGTCCCAACATAACCCTTGACGCTGGGGGGGGGGGGGGGGAGCGGAGGGGGGGGGGCTGTTCAGGAAAAGGCGGAAAAGAAGACGAACAGGGGCTGCAAAAACGGCGCTGATGTACATGCGTGACAGGACGCCTCCTTCCCAATAACAGTTCCAGCAATCACGGGGGCGGTTTTTTTCCTGTCTGATTCTGCCTGGATCAAAGGAAGAGTGAGACAATTGCCGGAAATTGAAGAAACAAAATAAAGGTTCCTTTGCAGACTCACACGCACACGCAAACATTGGCACACAAAAAATAAAAATGCCCATGAGGAGACTCCGGGAACAGCGACAACAGAACCAGAGCGAGGGGGAAGAGGCGGTTAGGGGACAGTCAGATCTCTATTATGCCCGTGTGTTGCGGGTACGCAATGATATACGGGAGAGCGGAATTGCACCTCCCCGTAGAACGATGAACTATTTTGTTACCAGGAAAAAAAGAGGAACCAGGTTAGGCACCGACGAGTGCAGAGATACAACTGCAGCGAATGCTGATCATGCGAATTCTCCAACCTGGGTTAGAGAATTCGCACTGGAGGCTTGCCGACGAAGTATTACTTTTTTTATTAAGTTTGGATCTCGTGAAGCGAATCTCAAAAAGGAGCTGAACTTTTCGATGCGTGTAGCAAAACGTTCGCTACACAAACCGGACCTAAACACGCCCGCGCGCACAGACGCACGCGCACCCCGAAATTTAATTGTTTCGTGCATAGATATGTCAACGCAATGCGTTGTAATTATGCTGAACCCCAAGAATACTTAGGGTGTTAGATAACAACGCAACATCGGGCTTGCTTGTCTCAGCATTTCAACGTTTTACGTGGAACACTACCTGCAACAGTGTCTTTAATTTAAATGACCGACGCTGAAGATTCTGGTACAATCTCGCATGTGCTAGACGGGGCTCTGGGAGCCCAATTAGTGCAGCAATTAGGTGCAAACGTAGAGCAAACGTTTTTCCCCTGAGTCATCAATGACGACTACTTATTTGCGGGTGTTCGCAATAGTTTTAATGACACGGAGTACTCAGAGCGCTTTAATGACGAATGAAACTAATATGGCTCACGTGTAGAGGGAAGCTATCAGAAAGATTAATGAAAAGATGAAGGAGGTTGCAGGATCCTCCATCCTAACGCACGAGCTGAATACTGCCGCTCATTTTTTCCCGCAGTAGTGAGGCCGTATTCATTAGTACTCGGGTTTTAATTGGGGCCTAAACCCAGCCGAAGCCACAGATTCTCCCATTCATCGACCCGAGAGTGGTGGTGCAGAAGTGCACAAAGCTGCCTCCATCTAATAACTTGTTTCCATTTGCTTCGAACTGGCATATATCCAAATGCATCGCAACGTTTAAGAAGAGGCGAGCAAGCACATTTTTTGGCTAGTCGTGCGGGTTGAAAAAAATACTTTTAGCTCTACTGTCTTTATCTGGACAGTGCGGATCTGTTCCAGCGTCGCGCTATGTTCAGATGTAGCCAGTGGGATTACGTCTCCTGACATGAAGGAAGAGAAGAGGCAAAATTATAGGAGCGAGAAGTTGCAGAAGGAGAGACGGTGGACCACCAAGGAAATCGCCCGAAACTAGGTCAAAGAGTTTAGGCCATTCCCGCAGGTCTTCCCGCAAAGTCCTCCACATCCGAAACTATATGGCCTCGGGGATTGCAATGCGCACCGCAGTCAGCAGTCATTACTACGGCTGCTCTGAGAGCAGCGTCCGGTGGTCCAATCTTTTTTCGCAGCTGTTTCTTGTAAACTTCGTTCTGATGCATTTGGTTTTACGGTGAATAGATAGCGCTCAGAAATGAGAGTGAACTGGAAAATATTTCTTGTCTAGTGGTGTGTCTTTGTATAGTTCCCCTTATTGCCGACTGAGGGCTTAACCTCTCGCTACCATCGGGGTGGGCTTACAACATTAATTAGGAACCCCTTTTATTCTGGAATATTGTCTCAACGTCTTTATACAGTTGATTTTGTTGCCTCCGGAGATAAACGGATTGGGACTTTTCGAGTGTTTGCGTGCACATCGTCTGCATTTTAGAGGTTTTTCATTTTTTATTAATTCAAGAATAAAAAAACAAAGTCATAGCAGTCAGGAACGTAATTTGTGACCATACCGTAGATGAAATAAGCATTGTTTTAGGTGTTTGTTTCATTTGTTGTCAAATGTTTCACTTTCTCCTGTTGGAATTCGCGTCCTCCAGACATTTTTCAGTGAAGTGCAGGTCTTGTAGGGCATGTGGGCTGAACGTTATTCTGGAAGACAACACACCAACATACGATTGTTTTTCTTCGCCTCTTTTTTTTTTCTTTTTGCCTGGTCCTCTTGTATTCTTTTGCAGCGCGTTGTCTACAATGCCTTGTATAAACAGTGCTACATTGTACACCATCACTGCACCGGAGAAATAGTTTTAATTTACATGTACATCTATTTCATGTCATTTCTGTGATGTACCGCTCCCTCCTGGAAAGAAAACAAAATGGTAAGAGAACAACAAAATAATTCTCATCCATTCGTGTGAAATAAAATTGTGCCAACTGGTGGGCTCAACTCTCAGAAAGCGCGAGCGTTGAATTACTCCTCTCAAGTTTGGTTCTGTTTACTAAAGTGACCTCGTGAAGTTTCCGAATTATTTTGGTCTATACAGTTTATGAAGTGGCTTATATTTTTACGAATCAGAAGGAACTGTGAGGAAGTTTAGACCTTAAACATCTGCAAACATCAATAGCAAGAAAACTTAATAGCGCAGAGGCAAAACATTGCGGCCCCAAGTTAATAGCAACAATATAGCTTGTTCCTTACCATCGAGCCTCCCTAACCACCTCTATATCTACTCGAAATAAACATGTACGACAAACTAAAACTCCAACTAGTAAGCAGCGCCATGTGAAACTGAAAAATCTTAATTTATTAGGTAATTACTAGCAGTACCAAGTAATGAATTTTCAGATCGAGCGATTACTCTCACTGAGGTACTAAATTTCGTAGCGTTCTGTCCGCGGCTAATTACATGCAAATATTTTCTTTATCGCGGATGACGAACGAATAAAGACATGAAGTTAAGAAAAAAATCCGCCCCGCACCTTATGCATTCATTTGGCCTTATCTGGTGTGGACAGAACGCTGCAATTAACCGTTTTGACCATTCAAATTAACACCGAGCGAAAGGCACGATCGTCCATCTCGCGGAACTGTGATAAACCTTACCCTAGACGGGACATGGCTAGACACGCGCACACAAAAAGACGCGTACTGCTCGCTAAACGGGCAGAGCACTATGTTATCAACGAGACAATGAAGATGCGTCGCAGACACTAACAAGGTTGGTGATCACTGCCTCCCTGCGGCAGCGTGTTTAGCAGCGCTTTAATGACATTTTCGCAGAGATCTGAATTATAGAGCGATGCCAGCGAACCCCGCCCTGAACAAGCTGGCGCCTCCGGGGTCAATGGACGCATTCTCGAGGACGTTTGCTTATCGCCTTTCAACCCCTCTTTGGCTCTGTTCCGGGGTGGCCCCCGCTTTCTATTAGCTTTTGCTGTCGGCAACACGTTATCACATGTCTTGCAGCGCGTTTATAAACCCAGACCGGCACCCTTTTCCTTTTAACAGGAAGCCAGCGGCTAGGCAGAGAAAAAAAAATGAAGCACAAGTTTGGCCAATCTCTGCATGGAATAGTATATATATATTATATATATATATATCTTTCATATATATATATATTATATATATATTATATATATAATTATATATCTATAGAAGAGAGAGAGAGATGACGAGGAGAGAGAGAAAAGCAAACTGAAAGGGCGGGAGGTTATCCAGGCTTAGAGCCCGGATCGCTACTCCACACTGGGGAAAGGGTGTGCAGGGGATTAAAAGAGGGGGCAGGTAGGCAGGTAAAATTTAAAAGGGGAAAAGAGCAGGGCCGCGCACACACTTTAGTCCCTTTGCGTGCACTATTGTCTTTCAGCTAAACCTGTTTCCTTCATAAAACGCACAGGGGCTTTTGTTGCCTTCTCCGAAGTTGTTTGTAGGGGTCGGTGTCCTAGAATAGTCTCTACTCTGAACGGTTGATTGTCCAATCGGTTGAGCTCGGCGGTCAAAACACGTCTTTCTGATGAATACTGCGGGCAACGACAAAGCACATGATTGATTGTCTCTTCAACCTCGCAGGCGTCGCAGTGGGAACTACTGGCCATCCCGAGGAGGCAGGAGTAGGCTTTTGTGAAAGCCACTCCCAACACAGTCTACAAAGTAAAGTACACTATGATCGAGATAGCCCACACGGAAGACGGCGCAGAGTAGAGGGTCCTGGTTATGGGGGCGCGGATGGACAATGTCCGGTGTATTCCATTGAGTAATGGAGATCCTACGCGCGAACTGATGAAGCAGCCTAGCGGCATCATTCCTTGAAAACGGAAGATGGTCCTTTCACTGTCACGGCCTGACCGGGCAGCTGCATCAGCCGAAACATTGCTATTATTCCACAGTGACTTGGCAGCCACTGAAATAAAATATTGTGGCCCTTATGACAGCCTGGTGAAATATTTCTCTAATTTCTGCCACCAGTTGGTGCAAAGCACCGTAGCGCAAGGGCTGCTTGGAAACGTGGCGGGGCGCCTTTGGAGTCTGTAAAAATAGACCATTTTTGGTGAGAAGCTTCCATAATCTATTGAAGATCTTCGCGGATGGCTGCAAGTTCAGTAGCCATCGACCTCGTGACATAGGCGACAAGGAATCGAATTTTGATTTCCGTTGCTGTTTCCCTTTAACACTGGACCGAACTCTACCATTTTCGTCCACAAATGCCCATAGCACACACAGCACACAAGGGCACACAAGTATTTATAACTTGTTTTTGAAATTACTTGTGTGCGATACAGTTATATATTTTTGCCCTGAAAGCAAAAGCACTAATTAAAGCAAATGTGAGCGGAAAGTAGGAGGGAGTTAAGAATAAACCGAACGTAAAGCTGCTGCACTTCCATTACAATTGCTTGAACAGTCAGGGCCGCAGGTGGGGGATGCAGATACAGTGAAGGGGAAAAATTAGCTCCACCGAAGGGCCCTGTACCGCCCTGGAGTATGTTAAACATTTCAAGTGTATTCAAAAGGGCATAAAAAATAATATAAAAGAAAACTATTAAGGTTGTGAGATGGTGGCTTTTGTATTACCGAATCGTAAATTGCGGCAGCACAACGGTCTTTTAGGGCGGGAGAAGCACTAACTTTGAAGTATTTAATGGTAAAACATGTACGGTAGCACCTCTAATATGACACGCAGCAAATAAAACCGTTTTGAACTCACTTCTCCACGCTCCTTAGCCTTGGAAAAACTGATTAAACTAATTACAGCAGCGGTAGTACTGCTGCTTGAGGCTAACACACAAGTAGTTTTCTACTAGGGCTTACGCTAATGTTAACCTGTAGCTTTAGCGCGTGTAGCTGAAAGTACAAGTCATATTGTTTTTTTCTTCTTTTATTACTCCAAAATTTAAAAAGAAGGATTACCTGACGGGTTGCAGGAATGACCATGAGGGTTACAACTGAGCTACCTAATAGTTGCGGGATACTGCCGTGCTTTGTTTGGTTAAAATACGGGGTTCTTTTTAACGGAATTGAATACACAGTTGACCAAATTTAACGTCTCTTAAACTCTTTCCGAGTAATCTATATGCGCACACTCCAATTTAGCGAGGCAAACATACATAGTTAGAGGAGCTTGTACAAAACACAGTGACGGAGCAGGGCGCTTTCTCCATTCTGTTGCACGGTAACCCGACTACGTTGTGTAAACACTACAAAACGCTGCCACAATGTTTTTCGTGACCATTTACGAAACGATCCTTTTTCTATAGTCAGCAAAAATACGATCGCCATGTTTATACGAATGTTTGGGAGTAATACCTTGTGCGCTTTTCCTGCAGAAGAAGAGTACAGCCACACTGCCAGAGATGGAAAAGAAACCCAATCAGGATTGCATTATCCTTTTGGCGCTAGGTCCAACCAGAGAAGTAAGAAGCAATTGGTGAACGAACGAAAAAGTGGAGGCCGAGCGGTTTGCTGAAACTAAACCACTCCACGCGTAGGTTTTAATTCGTTCATGTTACTGGGATGTACAACGAAGTTGACGGTGGCGAACGGTGAAACGTGGTATTAATAGTAATCTGAAGACTGCATGATGGTATAAGTCTTCTCAAAATGTGTCCTGTCGGAGAATCCACGGAAGCACAAGGCCCCGGAACTACAACGGTTAGATTGAAGTACATGCTCGAGATAAAAAATCCGACAAGGGGATAGGCCCTCAGTACACAGTCGCCGCTCCTCAAGAGCTTTGCCGAATACAAGCACTGCAGGTCAAACAGCCAAACATAGGATACCACTTAGGCGAAAGCACTCTATTACGGGAGTCCGCCAGCGAAGTTGCTTTCATTTGCAGCAAATTGAGCATGTCCTGCGCAAAGAGGCGCCGGTCCAACAGTTTTCTATTTCCATTCGTTTCGATTGTATCGGGGTCGGTACGAAAGCAAAAGCCATCATTTGTTCAGTCCCCGTCTCCCAAGAAATAGCAGTTTTCTTATTAACGGGATTGCTATTATCAACCAGGTGAGTGGTCATACGGCGGTAATGAGCTGTAGATTCTTTGCGTCCACCTAAGGTCTTGATTTATTGTCTCATTCAGGTCTAAGCTGATTTATACCTACACTGAATGCCAAAGTGTTTGTTTTGATCGCGTATGTAGCAATGCTGGAAATTACATACGTGATTTGCAGCATTGATACAGGTCTTACGCATTAGACACCTTAAAAGGCTAATGATACAAGTGATTCAGCGTGTGTGGATGTTTGCATCGCGCTGTTCGAGTTCGCGTATTAGCTGAAGCTGTTAGCCATCTTTCGGAACAAGCATTGCAAATAAGTAATTACTGCTATTTAGGGGCATATGTTTCAGCGTCACAATGAGAGATCACAATGATGGCGTTTATCGTATGCAATGTGCGCCGGGTTGGCCGGCATAAAAAAGCCCATCTACCGACACCATCTGGACGCCCAGCGGCACCACAAAGATTCCGTGATAGTATAGACGGCACTGTTCATACCCGGTTGAAAAGGACGCCTCATTCTTTGTAGATAAAAGGAACACACTATCAGTCGGCAGGATAACTCTCGTTCCTCGGACATTTTCCCGGTGCAGTTACTCTCCTTGCTCAATATTCAGAAAGGCCTTACAAAGGCGAGCTTCTCAGCAGAGCACCTACGACCAACACGCGTACAGCTGCACACCTAAGGCCACAAACAGGTGACGGTTGGCGCATGCAAGCCAGTTTCCGAATACCAACTATAATAGTTAGCCGCCCACAGCTGTTAGCTGTGGGGAAATAGCCGCCGCAAACGTAGTAGAGCATCGAAGAGCTACAACGAGGTGGCCTCGTTCGACGCGCTGCATCCCCATAGATGTTTGTTTCGATGGTAGCGTTGCCGTCTATGACGCCTTCTAGAGTTCCTTTTTTTTTAACGGGGAAACCTAACTGCCCAGAAATTTGTGATGTCTTGGTTTGTGCCTTTGTATATTGTCGCAGCTACAAACTATGAGATTGACCATGCTGGTGTGCGTTGTTTAGAACTTCAACGACGCTCGGCAGCACACTCTAACAGTCAATGAATGATTATTTTAACAAAGTAAATAATACTTAACACGCCCGTTCATTCTGGGCAGCCATGAACACAGGGTGAAGGCAGAAATAACGCCAGCCGCGCATGAAAAAACGCCGCCCCAAGCATGTGTCTGCTGCGGTAAATCACGGGACCAGATTACCAGCGAATCTCATTATTGCCGTCTCGCGGCCAAGGGAATGTGCATAAGCAGAATTCAAATTGCTAAAGCAAAACAATGCCCTCCGGTGACGCATACGTCTGCTCATTTTCAATGAATCATTGAACATCTAGCGAAACTGTGTTCATTTTTGTAAGGAACTTCTGCTGTGTCCGACAAGCATTACAGCCAGTTAAAACTACACCTAAAAATGATGAATGTAATAGAAGAGCGAGAGGAGAGTTCGCTCATTTCGCTCTGAGCAAGCCCTCGACTGAACGAAATGCAATGCGGAACGCACAGACAAAGCACGCCAGCGAACAGGCAAGTGAAAAAGCGAGAAACGATCCAGCAAGCTGTGTGTGACTCGGTGCGCGAGCAGGACCGGTCATCCGCATCCGAACAAACACCCCAGCAAGGGACGATGGCCAATCGGGCGTATACTTCTGCGCCAAGAGGGCGCGTGTTCCACCATATGTTGCCATGGTTACCACGGGAACATGGCAACTGAGAAGCACTCGACTGGGGTCGACCAGCGGATAGAATACGAAGCAGGCCTGAGAATAATACGGGTGCTCTCGCATCTTGGCCACTCACTCGGGCAGTTTCCGTTCCTTGCAAGCAGCAGACCCTGCCGCCGATCAAAAGCAACGGGACTTGCAATGCTGCGCTCACTATTTCCCACGTCCGATCGATTGAAAAGGAGCGTTTCGAGCTCAGCATAAGCGTTCAAGACTGGGCAAAAAGATGTGCCGCCTCCCGAAGCAGTTTAAGATTTAAATCTTGCGCATAAACGGCGGACTCGCGCCCTAGCATTCCTGTAACATTCGCTTATGTAGTTCGTAGAGCACGGGGTGAATTTCTTGTAACTGACAGCGCTCTTTAAATAAAGACCCGGTGTAATTCTTCAGAAACATTTGCTACGATGAATTTAGATACCTTTGCATCTGCCCTTCCTCCGGCCTCCGCTTTTTTTTCTCTCTTTCCTGCATTCCTTTACGACCTTTTCTTGGTAACTGGCCTTTATTTTCATAAGGCCTTTTTTCGGTAAATGCGGGTTGGAGAACTTCAAACCATGGCGCGACTTCAACGCGATAGCGTTATTAGGCTCATTTCTCGGTTTTCTCGTGCCTGCTAGCCGACCGCTATCAGCGTGATCATCAACCGTCCGCGGAAGTACGTCATCGCTGCAACCCAAACACTGGAACTGATTCAGCCGGATAAGAGGGCTCGCCGAAGCGGGAGTACAAAGCAGTAGCAACTAGATTAGTGGAAAGGAGGACAATGATACTACGGTTGAGACGAAAGAAAAGATACGCGAATTAAGCAGGCTCCGCGCCTACGCAGTGAAGTTTGTTCTACGCACCATAGGTTGTATGCTCGGCAGACGCGGTCGCGAGGCGTGCCGGAAACGTACGCGACAACCAAACCGTCTCTCCAAACGATAATAAGGGCGCTAACATTGTGTCACCTACATAAAGATAGGTACAAAATATTGACCCCAGACTCCATAAAACCCAGTAATACCTAGATTAGAACCAGAAATAGAATAAAAGATGTCGCAATAAAGAACTAAAACCGAGCATATGACTTCCGAGTTCCAGTAGTGATAAAATGACTCCGAATTTTTCGCTGCCGGCAGCTGCCACAAGCTCTCTAGCGCAAATGATGAATAGCACCACGCGGCCAATTTAAAAAACCTAATAATAGGTCAGCATGTGATCTCAGAAATCAGGCACGTAAGAATCACAGGCATCGCCCTACAGAGAAGTCCGATCACATGGCCGATCACGTAGTCGCCAAAAGACGGGGAATATTAGGACATTAGGCCCACATTGTACAACGCCGATGCAGGGTGAGAGCAGGATAAAAAGAGGAAATAAACTAACTTACGTAGGCACTGATCATGTACCAGATATCGGCCAGCCTGCCGTAGCCAGAGACTTACCCGCACTGTAGAAAGCCAAATAAGGACCATTTACCACAGAATATGGAGCTGCCCTACTTCTCAATTTTCAAGGGCACTGCCCATCTCCTAAATCGCCTTTTATTAACTTTGAATATAAAGAGGCCACTATCCTAGCACAAAAGGAGCCCCTGGAGAAATAATGGGGCCGGCCATACTATCGGATAAATGTCTCACCTCCATGAGGAAAAAGGATAGACGCCGTGGTGGATATGACGACGATACAGCGGCTCTTCCTTGAAGCTCCCCCATTACCAAAATACATGGACCCAACACACACAAGGACCGGCGACAAGCTAGGATAAAATTCCTCTACGTAAAGCTCCAAAACTGTGTAAACACAGGGTACGCCGAGGCCAGGACTGCCGCAAGGATGAAGGCAATAATTGTCGTAGGGATCTACCGTGTCAATCCCTGTGACTTCATTACCCTCTACCAAGCCGATACCAGTAAAGAGCAAAAAAGGCCGCTACGAGTAATGAGCAAAACAAATAAATCATAGAATTCCCAGTTTCTACGTTTGGGAAATATTGCTCCGCTGTGTCACCCTCACGTAATAGCCCCATGGAACACGCTAGTATGTCTTCCATGCAGCAGGATAAACTTTTAGGCAATTGCAATATGAATAATATTCGGTCGGCCCTGGTTCCCCTCTTTCTGGAAAACAGCTGAAATACTGAAGCCACGCTTTCGTCAGGTAACCATCATGGGGTCTCGCTCACACTGTTCTCATTACAACGCAATCGGCGTTTGGCTCAGAGAAGGAAATACTTCACCATTCTTATTTTTAAACGCCAATAGTCTGCTGAAGAGTGGTATACAAACCACAGCGCAGATGCACTGGATAAGCAGTCCTACTTTCGGAACGATGTTTCGGGCTTGACTCCCAGTCGCTGCGGTAACATTTCAGAGGAACGTGGCGCGCAAGAGTGGCCACGCGAATGAGCTTTCAGATTAGGAAACATAACGTCAGGCCATTTTAAGTAATCTGAAGCCCACCACCGCAGCTTGCATTATATATAGGGCTGGGAAGTTTTTAGATTCGTAAGTAGATTAACAAAGGAAGGAAGCGAACTTTATTAAGAAAGGATGGCCCGAAGCCGCTGGAAAATCCAACTTCACGAAAATCACTATGAGGCCCTCGTCACCGTCCTGCCCTGTGCGGGGGTAACTTCGGGGCTTTGAGCGCTACCTCCGAATTTCGATTACAGCTAGAGTAATCGCCGTTCCCAAAGTCATATTTAAACTGGGAGTTTGCTGACTTCAGAATACTTCATAGTTTCTAAATTAGTGAGATTACTCCGGTTATAATACTAGGCCCTTCTAGAATAAAAAACGAGCAACTGGCGGAGATGTTGGCTGCCCATTTATTACAGGACTCGCCTAACTTGGGGTGAAAAAGAATCTGTAAAGAAACGGAGAAAAAGTCACTGCTCTTCACGTCATCACCTGAGAGTCATGTAATGGCGAGATCATATGAGGCCTCCAGTCATATGAAAGTTCTGTGTGGTATTGTTATTGATGTAATCCTGAACATCAATAAAAAAATGCAGGTAGTTAGGTCTTGCGAATATTGTAGGTATGTATTTGGAGAAATTGCTTAGAGTAACGAAAAGATGAGAGAGAGAGAGAGAGAGAGAGAGAGAGAGAGAGAGAGAGAGAGAGAGAGAGAGAGAGAGAGAGAGAGAGAACTTTTTTATTTACCCAGAAGTAGAGAGCTTGGGCTCTCTTTGCCGCGTTAGTTAGCCAGATCACTGTTCCTGGAGGCTTCTTCGGCCACCAGGACAAGCGTAGCTGCGTTAGGGGATCGAAGTGGCGGAGGAAGGTTTCCCAGTGCTCTAGATGTTTGATGTCTATGGGGGTAGGGGAAAGCAAGAAGTGCAGTCGAAACACGCAACCACAGTGCAGTCGAACCCTTCGAACGATAAGGAGGCCCCCGCTCTCTTCTTCTGAGCTGTTTTTGAAACGATTACGAACAACTACGTGAACACTTTCCGAGGGAGTGGCTCGTTGAGCAGGTGTTTCAGCAGCCGATGCCTGTATGGTGCTTCTGCCTGGCACCGCATTCTGTTAGGCGTTGATTTTTCCCGCCATTCCAGCATGCAGATTCAGAGTGAGTGTTTTGTCGTCTTTAAGCCGCCGAAGTGTTTCAAGCCCCCTGGGCCTGGAACAAGTGACGAGACGATGGGCTGCAGCTACAAATCAGGGTTGGGGCTCTCCTGATTCGTGCCCAACGGAGTGGCACCACGTGTGGCCAACGGAGTGGTTAAAATCAGCGTGCGCGCCCCAACATCTTCTCAAGCGGCAATGACAGCAGGAACAAACTCGAAGGCCGTGTTTCGTCACTCTGACTGACTTTCACCATTGAAGTTAACCACGCACTACCAATGAAAGCGGATTAAAAATACACATTTTACAGCAGGACCGAAACCAAGCTAATTCTGTAGCAGGTTGGACGGGTATACCGATTGAACATGTGTGCGCCCATATGACTGATTTTTAAATTACGTCGCTTTATTGAGCATTAACTGCGCGGGAAACACTGTGCAAACGCATTTTCTTCGTTTAAAGGAAAATTTATGCACACCCTTTGTCCAAAATTTTTGGCCAGTCCTTAGCGTTCTTGACCACAAGTAATTAAAAAAATAAACTTTACCTTTAAATGTGACAAAAGTATTTTATGATCCCAAGGAAGAAAGGTGTTCTCTCTAGCTTTCCGGCATGAGACGTTTCAGCCTCGCTCGGGAGGTAAGCTCATACATAAAAATTTTTGCTTCCTTCGCCCTTCCGGCTTGCCCTAGAAAATTTTGAAAAATACTGTACGTACCTAAGTAAACAGCCCTACGAGTCATAATGCATGTCCAGGCATACAATTTCAATATGTGCGGTCTGCGTCTAAACGTATGTTCGGTGCTTCAGAAAAATCGTTTCATGCCACCATGGGCGTCCATCAATTTTGTTCTTTTGAGGAATAAGCAAAACATTTCCATTCTACCTCGAAATATACAAGTGGCCGTTCAGGGCTTTCCACACTGCGATGAGCATTGCCCCCAGCGTTTTTTTCCTAGCGATATTGTTTTTAGAATCATGGCGCCAAGTAGAAATTAGCATGTAAAGCAGCTGATGTCATCAAAATGAGTAAACTGGCCCTTCGGAAAGGCACCTCTTCGTCGCAGTGCCAGCGTCACAGCTTGTTTGTTTTTCTGTTAATATATTTGGTATGCTAAGCCAAGCGCAAAGCCAGCTCAAGAGTCGCCTGGGATAACTAATTAAACACTCACTTTCTATCACAATCTAATATCGCGGGTTTGGTTGGGCTTACTGCATGAATATCACCGTCAGTGATGGGCCAGTTCAGCTGGACGGGTATATTACGCCCTTCGCTCCTGTTTCCGCATAATTTTTCCCTCCGCGATGGGCAGGATTTTTTTCCTCACTTTTCTTTAATTTGCAGATATGGCGGCAGCATGACATGCCCGGGGATCACGCTCGCGGAAGTCGTCTTAATTAGGAGTAACGGCTTTCAGCGAGGTTTTCAATCGGAAACATTTATAGCCGGTAATGTTTCATACAAAATTTCCGCACGGCCCTTTGTCAGTGCAGGACTGTGTACGCGCATGCGACGCAGAGCCGAGAGGGAGAGTGTCTGTGTTTGTCGCGAAGCCATTTTATGGTGTTCCTGGTGATTTGTCGCGCTTGAAACTCTTTGTAATCCTCGCAAAACGAGGCCCAAAGCCGCGGCTTCGACCCTGCGGGCTCAATAGCACAATGTAGAAAAACAAACGTACTTGCGGAGGCCAATTGTTCCTCCGAGAGTAGGGACTGCTGGTTAACAAGTATTGATGAAGCACTTCGGAAAGGATGGCTCCGCCCTGGTGCCCTCCATCCGGCCTGCTTCTCTTGTGGTCATCCATCACGGACTTTATCCGCTGCTTTCGTACAGTTCCCTCCTTTGTCCGCTTCCCTCGAAACACAAAAAACGCGAAAATGAACCGCAGGAGATATTAAGGCACGTGTACACCTGTTTGCTGAAAGGCTGCGCTCTGGTCATGAATGTATGGGGAAACGAGATTTCTTGTTAGATCTGCATTGCTCGTGCCGGAGAATACGTTAAGCCTGCGAAGCGAGCTCTACAAGAGAAAATATCACAAAATGGCATTGCGGGAGGTGTGGTTACAGGTACAAACACTGGACCAAAATTACAGGAATCGGGGTCACAACGTAATGTCTTTCTTTAGTTGAATTCATTGTCGGCAACTTTGCAGATCATTTTTGTCATCGTACCCTGCTGAGAATAATTCAAGAATGAAGGCGTTGAGATGGATTAGAACGACAAGTGCAAACGTGTCACGAAATGAACAGATGTAGTAAGGGGCAGCAAATTGGGATATCGGAGAGGGAATGCCATGTGAGTTAAAAAAATGCGAAGAAGCCCAAAAACATCAAAATATCACTCAGCAGCAGTTCATAATACTTGCTTCCACTTGTTTCCAAACGACGGGAGCACTTCCTGTTAAGAGTGAAATTTTCTTCCTCGTGGGTGCGCTGGCCTGTTCGCAATGGACGTTCCCCTGATGTGAGCTATGAACTGAGTCTATGAACTTTATAAACCTTGAGAGTACTACAGCCTTATCTTGGCGTACAAACATGGGGCTGTCTGTCTGACACTGGTTTTGTGGTGCGGCCTAAATGGCTTTAAGGAGAGGCGGCTTTACGTTATTTGTATTGGAACTCGAACAAACGACGAGTTTAGTCAGGAAAACGGGTCCATACTTTTTTTGTTTTCCGGTGCGAACTTGTATGCAGAGACTCAGCGGTCTCCGCTTTTTGCGTGCTCAAAAGAGAGCACGGCGACAGACTGGGTTCCAAAGTTGTCTAATATAACAACGAACCTACCTGGGTCATTGCGGTAGCTGAAATGCGGCTTATTGCACAGAAGAATAAAAAATTAGCAGTGGCTTAGCTCGGCTATGCCAGAAAATACGTAGCGTCAGCTAAGGTTAGCTTGTTATTCGTAGGTTTCCTGGTTGTCTAGGATTAGCTGATTATCATGCTTACTGGTGCTAATACGATTTCCAATCCAATCCAATCCAACCCGATCTAATCTAATTTACCCCAATTCGATCCAATTTAATCCAATTCAATCCAGTCGCGGTGGCGACGGCTCCAGCGCACCAGCTGTGCGCCGAGAGACGTCCCTGCTCCTCGCGCATGCGCAGCACGGCTTTTCAGGAGCCACGCGAAACTGCCCCACCTCGACAAGTGTAGCTCACGCTACAAAAAATTAAGTAACGACGCCACGCCTGGAATGAAAGCATGTGTACTTTGAAAAATTGTTTGATTGTTGGGCGTACCAGTGTTGAACACGTTCCTCTAAAACAGGAACGAAAGCTCGTTTGTCGTTCCTTCCCAATTTTTAAACGAGTTCCCGTTACAAGTTCCTTTATTGCGAAAGGAACGCGTTCCAGTTCCACTTCGGACACTGGAACGTGTCGTTACATTAACGTTACAGTACATTACAAAACCCAAAGATTTGTACACAAACAATCACGTGATCCACACTCTCACTCAAACTCCCAGCAGGAATCGCTCGTAGGCAAAGTGCACAACACCGACGGGGGATGCAGTGGCAGCAGGAGCGCAGCAGCAACACGGCAAATTATGCAGGCACTCTTCCCCCTTTTGGCCAAATCGGGCGGTGTCTGAATGTGCGTCTAATGGAGCATAGGAATAGCATAAAAAATGACGTGCAGGCACACCTTTCAATGCATTCTGAAGCCTGTCCTTTACAGTGCTACTCTCATTTCAGACAAACAAATGTGCCATTTAAACATAAAGATAGGACGACCCGAGAGGTGGTGGAGGCCTACCATATCTACAAACTGGGCAAAACGTACGTCAGCCATCCGTCGACATTGCTTAGCCACGAGGAATCAGAGTTGTTAGATGTCCGGTGAAGTTTTGTTTCTTGCAGTGGCGTAACCTATTGATGATTTGGTTCGGTTGTCCATATCATGTTTTGTGTTAATCTGGTGGTTTTCCTTGGCATTGTCATGCGCAGCTGGTGTTTTGTTAGTATATAATTTCACGTCTTTCTTCAATAAAAAGTAGTTGCGAGTCAGCGCTTGTCCTGTCCCCTTCTTTTCTTTAGTCTTCGTGTGTGCGTGCTGTTAGGGAAGGTGAATAAGCACCAACTCGCCCAATTGTCGGTTCTTTTACTTTCCCCCTTTTAGGCATGAGAACTGGCGGAAGATGATAAAGTTATCTCAGACGTTCCGAGCCGAAAAATACTTCCGTTAAAACAGAAAAAGTGAATGCATCTTGGAGTGTTTCAGCAAAAAGGTCACGAAGTCGAAGTTGAGAACGTAGCAGCAAGAGAGACTTGAGGGTTGTTCCTCGACATTTTGATGGCGAACAACGAAACCGAGGCAGCAGGGCCGAAATGGCGGAACACGAAAGTCCAAATAGAGCAGAAAAGAAGGACCACAGAGTGAGACGGCAGTGAGAAAAGCAGTTCGATTTCCCATCGATGCCAGACAGGCACACATCAGAAATATTGCTCCCCTGAGTCTTATAGCAGCTCGCATGGCGCCCCACGTATATCAGGGTTTTGCTCCCTCTGAGTGCCTCAGGCGAGAAGGCGAGCGCAACAGGATCTCGCGCGACGGCCATCATCAAAGACTTCTTCTATTTCCGTGACCGTGTTCTGTTTACACCAACCGACCTCCTCCCTCACTGTGTATATCGTTTCCCAGGGTTTCCCTCACTCCGTTGCTGTCTTCTTACTTTCCGCTCCTCAAGGTTCTTCGACGAAGCGCAGTTTTGATGGTGGCGGTTGTCTGATTCCAGGTTTTTCCGCTGATCGAACAAAAGCAGCGGGCGACAATTATTGGATGCTATTTTGGTTTGCGCACAAGTTACGGCTTATAAGAAATTAAAGCAAGCTTCATACATGATCTGATCGAATATTCGAAGCACGCATATTCTTGAACGCTGCACCAGCCCATATTGTACGGTGCCAAGCAACCCCAGTGAGAGGCCTGTGTGCATCCCGTGCTTAGATATATGTCTGCACTCTTACTGCCAGTTTATCAATCTTTTCTTCAATTTTCGTGGTTATTTTCTGTTTCTACAGTGGCTTGATGCTGATATCTCAGGTCTAGTAGTTGATTTATTTATTCCTCCAAGGTCCCATTGGGACATTGTACTAGCTTACGCCTGCTTCCAATACCTCTTGGGTAAACTCGAAGTTTAAACAGCCGGGTTCAAATTCCACGAGAGGCCGTTTGTTTTCTCTT
The DNA here is from genome assembly GCA_013339765.2 of Haemaphysalis longicornis. Lineage (NCBI taxonomy): Eukaryota > Metazoa > Arthropoda > Arachnida > Ixodida > Ixodidae > Haemaphysalis > Haemaphysalis longicornis. The sequence continues at coordinate 244,704,153 of CM023449.1, forward strand.
TATAGCAGCGGCCATTTCCGTACCATTCGTGTTGACACCGCCGACGACGACTGCGACTAGAGTCAATATTCACGTTTGGCTATCGCCTTAGAAGCTACACAGCTTTCCCAGAGACTAAGCAGTTGAGAAAAAAAAATCGTCGTGTTCCGGGATTCGAGCAGTTCCAACTGCCTTTCGGGCTTCCCCTAAACTGGTCGTCAAAGTCGTTCTTTATCGAGCGACGTAGCCATGCGTGGCCAAAAGCCATCAAAGAACCAGTGAAAGGTCGTGTTTCAGCACAAGATACGACAACCATGGCAAGTTTGGCGCTGGCAACAAAAACAATCAAATGGTCAATAAATTGTCATTCTCAATTGTTTTTCTACAATTTCATTGCATTTCCCACATTTCTTCCCCAAACGTATCTTACAGGTCTAGAAAGCAAAAATGCAATTAGGTTATATTGTCAGTGTGTTTGGTAATCTTAGTCAGTTTCCGTTTACAAAAACCAAGCAACAAGCGGCCCCCCAAAGAGGTTTTGTACCGCACAAACAAATCAACGCGCCGCTGTGATGTTATTGTTCAATTTTATTTTGCCTATTCTGTGCACATTAGTGCTTAGTACTTGGTTTAATTTCATTTCAACACTGCATTTTGGGCGCAATGATACCGAGCACATCGATCTAGCGTGTGTTCAAATTCCCCTTTCTTGACGTTCGTGGTCCGGCGAGTCCATGAATACTTTATCTCACTTCATTGTAAACGTCATTTCCTCCCCCCCCCCCCAAACCCCTTCCTTCACCATTTTTTTTTCTTGGGAGGAGGGGGGGGAGACATACACAAATATGAGGGGCTATTTTTTTCACCAGCTTGCCTCCATTTATCGGCGTTCCAGCTGCAAGGCGGTCTCTTTTGCCGGCGTCCCATCATACAGGGTGGCTGCCACCGTCTACCATGATTCCAAAGGGCAAACATAGGGATTACAAAAAATTGCGACAGAGCGCTGCAGCACGATGCTCTACGTTATACAAAAAATACCTACAGAGACCGGATGCTCGCAGTCAACTGATACGCTCCATAGTTCATCCAAACGATAAATCCGACGGCCCCCTACACGTGACAAGGCAGAGCGCAACGTAAAAAATCCCGCGAAAGCGATGGCGCTGTTTAAATCAATTGCCAAGACCGGGTCTATAGCTCTTACCGTGCTCCAATGGCCCCTACAGGTCTCTGTAATCCTACGTGCAATTCTTTTTTTTTTTTCACTAACTAAATTATAGGGGAGCTCCCAGACAACTTTTGTCAACAATGTTCTATTCCACTGTAAATAAATTCATCTATCCCAATAAACACGGCAAAGGAGCACAAGCCTCTTTCGTCGCACGATTTTCTGCAGGCACCGTTTTCTCCACAGGGTATGACGTGCCTCACATATGTCCCTTTTAACATACACCACTCGGCAGAAGTGGTCTTAGTTCAAAGAATGGCAACGTGTAGATCACGCCTGTGCGCTCTGTACGTCAAGATGAGTACACAATCGCCGCCTTCATAACTAGCTCTCATTGTTGTATATACGTGACTCCCGCGATGCAATATGTGTCATCATGAAATTAAACCGATGTGGAGGCATGATAAAATACTACGCGACGAATTGGAGTGACTCCGCTGTCAAATTTGTTTCCGCCGTGCAAAGGCACCTTAAATGAAGGCATGAAAAATCACTTCGACACTAGAAAAATAAATTGCGGAATTTTTAGGAGAATGAGAAAGCAGAAAATGCTGCAACAAAAAAAAAACGACCACAAAAAAATTTCTTGTTCATCTTTTTGCTACCCCGCGCGACATTTCCTTTTTCTCCGTAAATTTTAAATCCAAATGCCCGTGGAGAATTCTAACTCGACTATAAGATGGAAAAGTAAAGGGGAGTGAGAATCTCAACACCAAGTGCCTTCAGAAGCGTAGTTTTCTTTCTGTGAGTAGGAAGTACCGATGAAAGAATCCGGACAAATAGAGCGTGAGTCAAGCAATACAAAGGAAACAGCGGAATGCTTCGTCCTGTCCGACAAGGGGCCCACACCAATGCAGCTTCGGACCAGGAGACCTTGACAAAGATCAAACAAATAATGCGGACGGAAGTAATCAGGGCTAGGAAGAAAAGCGAGCAGCCGGCTAGGAGATTCCGGTGGGAATGTCAAGTTACCGGCCGCTCCTGTTTGCCTCGTCGTCTCGTGTTTCCCATCAGCTTTCTCTCCTGACGCGCGCAGGCGAGAAAAAAGGAGCCGAAGCCCAATCCGGAGTGCAGTCCTCCTTCAGTCTCTCAGCGCAATTCTTTAGTTCTCGGTTCTCACCGCATGCAGGCTGACGCCCAACGTATAAACGAAGCATTTCGGATTCCGTTGTCTCAAATGACCACCACGCATGGCCAGCGCGTGCGAGAGTTCGGTTCCCTTCTTTCCTAACTCTTGGGTGCCTTGAACTCAGCATGACTTCTGGAATTTCGTTCGCATAATAACGATATGGTAAGCCTTTTGTAGCACGTTCTGGTTTTGTTTTCATATCTGAATATTACAGTTGGAATCAAACTTCGGTCCAGTCGCTTCGGTCGTTATTAATCCGCCTATTCTTAACCTGTTTTTTTTTTCTTTGGTCTTACAACTGCGCAGTTTTAGTTCGCGCCGACTTCCACCTTAATCGGGTCACAGCTTTCAAATATAAATTTGATAGGCTTGATAGTCGAGTGGGCAGTTTGCCGCGTTATTACAAAAGGCAGCAATGAAGGTTTTCGGTGATTGAAGAGAAATCCCTTCACTGCTTATCTCTTTTCGTAGAGGAGTGATAGCTCGCTGCCAGTATACGTTTTTCCCTGGGAAAATGGATGTAATGAATAAAAGCATAAAGCTTTTTCAAAAAATAAAACCCTGATCGCTACGTAATAAATTGTGTGAAAGCAAAGCGTATGGTAAGCAAAAATGTGTGTTTAAAAACCGCGACGACAAGAATGATCGATTGAGGTATACTCAGTATATTACATGTTGATCTTCGAACAGTGGGATTTCTTCCAAGGAAAGCACCACAACCTACGGGAAAAAGTTGAAATCTGGCACACGCGTATGTGTGTCATGACTGAAGGATTAGAATCGGAAACGTTGCGTTGTCAAGCACCAGAGCAGGAAACAATCATTCCGAATTTTACGTTTTGAGTGTTTAAGGAAATTGTTTGGTCGGAACGTTCATTTCTACGTGGACTTTGGCATAGGCCGGATGTTGGAAAAAAAATTGCGAAAGCAGGAGGATTACAGGGAAGGGGGGGGGGGCGTAGTTCAAAGACGATGTGCTTCGGTCCGTGGTGATTCAGAAAGAAGGCGAAAAATGTGCGTACTCTGTCCTCCACTTCGCGGCACGTGTGCGGTCACACCATTGGCAGTTGTGTTGAGGTCTGCATGACTCCAGAGAAACTAGAATTAGGTCTCGGAGGTTTCGGTAAACAGGTACGTACAGATGATATAATTCGTTGTTACCGGTGTACTGAATTTGGCACAGTTTCATTGATTGGCGTCATTTCAGTATAATTACGCGTTAAAGTATAATAGCTACGATTATAGCTACTTAAAGGAGCCATGAAGAGAAAACACAAGTTTGGTTCATTCGAAAGAGTGCCTCGTTAGAACCGTAAACGACACCACTTATAACGCAAACTTCACTCAAATAAGCTACATAATTAGGAAAAAAGGAAATGACCATGCGACCCACCAGCTCATTTTACGCAACAGAACCTATGATGTCACTCGAGAATGCTCTGCGATTGGCGGAGGCCGGCAAAAGCAAACGCATGTTAGGCAGGGCTTACAGTTTGCATAGCGAGCTAAATGCCCGTGAAACATACTGCACATTCTTTTTATGACAAAGAACGGTGGAGTAAACGGTTGAAGTTCCGAACGAACACGCAAGCGTGTATGCCAATGCGTACGAAACTACCGCCAGCCGAACTCGACATCTCGCCGTCGCCACCGTCGCGCAGACGAATTTCGGGTTCAAGGCTCTTCGGGGCCAACGAACCCTCCCAGCACGCACAGCCGCGACCTTGCTTGGTATCGTAATCCCTTCACTCCCTTCACAGGAGGTTGACCGTCATATCGCCAACCAGCAAAGGTAAAAATAGAAACAAAGGGAGTAAGGAACACAGGGCAGCAACGAGATAGTGCCACACGTCGCACAGGTTTCGGTATGGAGGTCGTGTTGGCTTGCTGCTGTCGTTACGAGCTCATTTACAGTTTACAACCACTGAAAACTTCAGTTTGTTCGAGTACTTTACAATTAAATTTCGTTGCTGTGTTTTGAAATGCCCATGTAGTACGGGCAAACAGTCGAGGGAGTGCGACATCCCCGTCGGTGAGATCTCCTTTCATGTGCTCCCCAACGACGAACCTCGGCGAAGCAAGTGGCTACGTTTTGTGAACTTTGCAAACGGAGGAGAAAGAGAGCTAAAGGAAGTACGAGTGTGCTCGCTTCATTTCCGAGGAAGTGATTACGGCAGAGACCGGACATGCTGGCGCTCGTCGCCGACTTCGTCAGATCGCCGTCAAAGCGTCTGACCTTGGGGAAAAAAATTGCCGTACACAGCGCGCATTGACGCTCGAATCTTTCTGGTCGGAGCAGAGAGCTAGAGCGAACGGCTTTCCATACACGACACCGGCCAACTGGCATAAGCGATACTGTTACTGAAATTGAAAATACGGCACATACGTACCAGTTTGTATTCGTCCGTCGCGACGGGGCTGACGAGGCAGCGGTGCCGACGGCTGGGCGTTCGTCTGTTGTGGCTATCGCGGAATGGTGCTTTCCCGTCCACCGCGTATCCCACAACTCTTGCCGCTCGTGCACTTAGAAGCATTGAGCGTCAGTGTGGAGTTGTTAAATGCAAGCCCCAATCTTGCCGCTCGTGCACTTAGAAGCTTGAGGTTCAAGTTGTTAGGTTTTAAATGCAAGCCCGAGCTCTCGGCGAGAGTTTGTTCCCGGATCAGGCGATTCCATGACTAGGGCTGCGGGTGCACTAGGTTTTACTAGTATTTTTAAAATGGCCGCCGTCTTGGCCGACTCCCGCGTGTGGATGCTATATGGAGTCGACATACTAAGTATCTTTTTCATGGACCGCTCGTATGACGCCATTGTTCACGTGACGAAATGTGCAATTTTAGCGGGAGATTTAAAATTTGGCTTAAATTGCCTTATTCTCAGTGAATAAAGCATCATTTGCTTCCGGAGAAGCGCTTGGGGTACTATGAAACCTAATCTTTCGAATAAAACAAACTTTTGTTTTCTCTTCATGGCTCCTTTAACCTAGACGGAACGTTTCTAGCAGCAAATTAAAGCTATCCAAAACAAATGTAAACGTTTAAGTTACTGCGAAAATTCCTCGAACATGACACAATTTAGAAAGCTTAAATAAACATCGAGAAAAGCAGGAGCTGTGCGAAACGTGAAAGGCCCGCTTCTGCACCCGGTCAGTGGAACTAAATTGGCTCTCTTTAAAATGCGTACCAATGTTTTACATCCATGGTGTTTTCCTGCCGCATCCAGAGTTACTTTGACGACCTGCAACTTGGTGGTTACAATTTGTGGCTGATCTTCCGGTTAAAAATATGCAAATTATTTTTTGGTTCATTTCTTGACTAATCAAAATATAAAGCTGGTGCGAGGAGGCTCATGTTACCCTGAATATATTATGCCAGCATCGTTCGTGAAAGAACGTGTACATTTTTTAGGGCCACTTTTGGTCAATTTACGCGAAACACCTTTTATTAACTCAGTTATTTAAAAGTTATATTCAGCAACAGAAATACCGCGGTATAGCTGTTGCGTTAAACTTGCCACGGACAACTGAACAGCGCGAAAATTTGTTTTCGCTTCTTTTCAGATGCCATATAAGCTCTTTAGGTTGACTCTTATTTCTGTAATAACCTAGGCAACCTTCCCCAGAAGAATTCTGTATGGTTAAAGTTCATATACAGTGGTCATAAAAATACATCAGAGGCGACTGTTTCGCCGCTGATAGCACCACTGTGCCCTGCTCACAGCTCATTTTACGCTGAAGACACCGTGGTGTTGTCGATTGCTACTGTCGCTAATACCATAGGTGGCTCGCTACCACGCTTTTAAAGCCTTTTCGCCAGGCCAAACTGAGCATTTTTTTTTTATATACATGCCACCGTCTTCATACTTTCTTTCTGTTATTCTCTCAGCCCAGGGCGGCGCTGAGTGATATGGCGTCACATGCTGCGCTCAAAAATTTCGCGGGGTGTTCCGACACCGACCCCCCCCCCCCCCCCCACATGGCTACGCCCCTGAGTCGAGGTGAGAATCGAGTTTATTGTTGTTCCCTGAAACCACGGCAAAGGGAGAACAGTGAAAGCTCAATGACTCATCGCCTCTTAAAAAAACAGCCAATGAGATTTTTACTTGGAAGGGGATGCTGGCAATGTTCTAGAAATGTCGTACACGCGGGCGTTTTTGCTTTTCGCCTCCATCAGAAAAGTGTCCGCCGCGGCCGGGTATCGAACCCGCGGCGGCCGCATTTCTGGTGGAGGCATAAAGCAAAAACGCCCGTGTATTCGAGATTTAGGCGCACGTTAACGATCCCTAGGTGGTCAAAATTAATTAGAATGTCTCCACTACGGCGGCCCACATCACCTTCGTTGCGTCGGCGCATTAAACACTTCAATCGAATCAATGTTCTGCAACCTAGGGAGGACCGATTTTATCACAAAAATACCACTTTAACTTGCACCTGCATACGCTTTGCTCGTAGCTGGAACGATGGTAGTTCGTAAACACCGGTGTCACATCACATGCCCTTGAAAGGTGCATTTCTCGTACCATGCTGTGCTCCCGCTCACAACTCAAATGCCCTATTAAGGGAACCGCACTACAGTGGGTTTCAAAGTTCTTGCCTACGCACCTTCTTTCTCCCTGAACGAGTATCAACGGCCGGCGCGATTTATTCTAAGACTTGACAGTCCCCGAAATGCTCGCAGTGCTCTAGGAGAGAGTAATGGAGAAGATTCAGAGGATCATATATTAGGTTTGACACCCGGGATACGAGGCACGCTGTATTTGCGGGGTCCGGAATAATTTGGACAACTTGAGGATCCTTAATATGCGCATAAATCTCGACGCACCTGCCTTTTCGCTCTCCGCCTGCATTAGTATTAAAAAAAAGTGGAGATAACTCGAAAACTACGTTTGTTGGTATAGCAGCAGCTTCTTCCAAACTTGACCAATGGTGTACTTCTTCAAAGTATCCCACTAGCGCATTCTAAGGACAGATTAAATCCTGATCAGCACCAGCACCCGCGCACTGCGTATTGATTTTCCAAGCCTTACTGATTTGCGCGCTAGTCAGCTCCCTCCCGGCCAGTGCAAATGTTCAGAATTTTATCGCTCAGCACTTCTGGTGGAGGATTGCTGCTGATTTCGAAGAATGGAGCTGGTAAATAAGAAATGCCCTTACGCTTCCGCCAAGCGCATGAGTACGGACCCCATTTCTTCGCGGCCGCGTCATCGAGTCAGACCCAAACCAGCGCTTCAGCAAAGAGATGTTCGTTTTGCATGATCGCTGCAAAGCCAAGTGAGGATGTAAGTAAAGGGCAAGCTTGCGTTACTGTAGTCTCAAGTGTTAGCTGAGGTTTCTGGTGTGTTCTTTGTGATTGTTGGCGCTCCATGTGAGAGTGTGTGAGTGCTCTCAACAAGCGCAGTGTTGACGAGAATCAAATGTCCGCAAGCGTTCGCCATGTGAATGCACCCTAATCGTGCATTCACACGTATCCTATTCAGCCAGGAACACCGTCCTTATCGAACCGCAATGTTGGCTGTAAGCACGCCGGCTGGACAAGTACGATGCAGACGACAACTCCATGCGTGTGGTGTACTGCTCCTAAGGTTTGATACGGGAAATACGGCATTTTTAGACTTGTAGTGTCGCCTATTTTTGTGTTCTTGATGGAAACAAGAGCTTCCTTTTCAGCAAACATGTTCATAGTGAATTTTTATGGAAAGACCGACCTTCTAGAGAAGGATCTGAGACATTGGAGAGAGGGATACGTAGACTCACCACACGCTTCGCGTAGGCAGCATTCCATGTGATCGACAGGGTACACACGGGAGGACTGTCGTATAACGTATTCTTGATGCCAAGGGGAGGAACCATAATAGGGAACTGCTTCCGTTTCCACTTGTCATTCAATTCATTGCCCTAGTCACGAGCCCCTGTCTAGTCCTAACGAATTCTTTGCCTCAGGAATCTGTCTAGCTATGCGGGCCCACAAAGCTTAAAGCATTGCGGCTTTGCTATGATCCTTAAAATGCCTAGAAGTTCGTTAAACTTGTAAATATGTGCGCATATGTTACTCAGCACTCCTGCAACCTCCTCATTACGTACCGGGGAAATTTATGCTGGTTCATCACGCTAATAAAGGCTGCGAACCACTCAGAACTTCGCAATCTATTGTAGATTTGAGCAGTTACTAATCATCCTCGCGTATCACTCGAGATCGGGAAGACGGATACCTGCCTTGATTATGCCTGATTATTACATTGTGTTTCCTTGTCTTAGTCAGCGTTGTCAAACCAGCAAACTCGTTTTTTTTAAGTTTACAGCTATGTGTGGCCGAAGAACAGAGAGAAAATTTCTAACGAGTCCGAACTATTGAAGCACTCAAACCAATCCCTCCTGTACCGGTTCCGCTGCTTTGACCGCGGGAAATTAAGTATGCTACGGCCGCTCCGAGGCAGAGAAGTTCATAAAACGTTCAAATAAATGCACATATATTAGCAGATGCGCTCCCAACGTAAACCTGACAGTGCGGCCGGAGTAAATGTATGTTCGTTAAAGCCAACGACGACAAAAAAAAAAACTTCCCAATTAGCGCTACAAGGATGCGGGCGCTTATCTTCGTGCATCAGCCGAACTCATGCGTATATGTGTACACGCGTGGGTTATGCATTGATCAACACACCTGGTATTCCTGTCTTCTGCAGCGTTTACAAGGGGACTAATCTGCTTTTTTTTTCAAGTTGTCAACCATTCACAGCAGCAGAACTGAGCAATTATTTCTACGACGCCCTTGCTTTTCTGACTTTACGGTCAGTCTCTCATAGAATGAAAACAGTGAAACACCACTGCGGGGATGGCTTGCTTCAATAGGAATAATGTGAACACGTGACTAAAATCTTTGGTCGCTCTTAATACTGCTACCTCGAGTGCTTTCTCACAAAGGTGGCACGTGGACGACCCTTTGAGCTTAAGAATTCAGGACACGTGGCAAGACATAACAAGGGAATCCAGTTGCTATTGAAAACAAGTTGAAGAAAACAGCGAACTTTTCGGCTTGTAGTTTTAGTTATCGTGATAGAGGTCCTCGATTTTGAAGGCCAGCACAGTAGAACAGCAAACCTCCTATAACAAAATTGCGGTTAGAGCACCTTAAGATCTCAGATATCCAATTGGTCGTTTTGAAAAATAGACACAGTTACAGGGCACAAGGCGCTGCGCGGCAAATTTAGACTGGGAATAGGCTTTAGATGACGCTGACATGCGAGAAAAACACGACTGAGAGTTTGCCCATACTCCCTGACGGATGTATCTTACAACATTGATGCAATCAAACTCAAAATAAATGAACCTGAGAGGGAAACGTTATTCGCGACTGTGTACGTTGCTTGCCAGTTGTCCAGCGAATCGGCTGAATCGAGAATGTCTCTGCAGGAGTTGCGATTCTGTCTAATGATGTTGCAGAAATATAGTCCACTCAATCGCTTTTAAGTGTTCTCCGAGTTGGAAAATTATCATTGCCGATATAGTAATACATTCTGTGGCTACGGAATCCCCGACCGCCTTAGGAACTAGGTTTCCTTGCATCCGTGCACATGAGTCCCGGCGAGCAGACTGAAGAGCCCGTTCCCCTGTCCCGATCCCCGTCATGTTCAGATCGTGTCCCGGGCATTGTCATCGATGTCTTCGTCCAGCGTGCGATGGGTAATTAAACACCGCTTGCGGCGTAGGTGTTGCATACTGGAACCGGGCACATGGGTTGCCCCACTTTGAAGACATTGGAAGTATGTGGGTCCGGTTACAAATCGGGTACTGACAAGTACTAACAGTGATACCACGTAATAAAAAATGGAACCATCCGGCACTTCCCTCTGCGCATGCGAAAGAGCGCAAACCGTGGACAAATGAATGAACAAATAAATTTATTTCAATAGAATGGCGCGATGGCCTAAGGGGGAAAGGGTGGTGAATTTAGAAAAATAAATGGTCCACATTTTCAGTAAAGCACACAGTTTTGGTAACGTACTTATAGGGAAGGTGAAGCGGTTTTAAAATTAAAAGAAAAGTTGACTAGCAGCAAGTACACATTGAATAGTTCCTGTGTACGAAATATTTTCGCAATACATGCTATAGAAGCGGCGCAATGAGCAAACAAAAGTGGCCCGATGCCCCGCCCCCATCTCGCCGCGCGATGCCGGAAGACCGAAGAGCGCGGGCGAAAACCGGCTGAAAAACGTCATACCTGGACTTCCGGCCGGATCGGCCGCCTCGGCCATGCTCTTTTCGTCGTGTTTCCTTGTGAATGATACTTGTTGTTGTGGTTGATAGCACTCATTTGTACAATTTCGTGTTCAAAAAGTATGCACGAATGCCAAACGCGGCATACGTTATCATGCCGTATTCCTAAGCAGAATAATGCCACGCCCGGATGCTTGATAACATACGGAAGCGACAGCCGACGTGGCTGTGCTTGATGACAGAGAATATACTACACTACGTTAAATACTTTTAAACCGCTCCAATGCGTTTTTTTTTTTTATGCCACGGACGTGAATGTTCACATATATTCTAGATTTAGGAAGGATGGGAAATACTGCTGTACTTTGGCCGGGGATATGTTTCGTTCCATTCCAGAAACCAAGTCACATTTGTTCAGGAAATACTTGTTTCGTTAAACGTGTCGGTTTTCTTTCCCTATGGGCTCAGGACAGTGTTAAAAAAAAACAATTTTTTGGCGAAACTAAAACAAGGGGCCAATCCTGATAGGAGTTCTGTCCCGGCTAAGAGGTAAACAGTATTCCTACAAAGTAAAAGAACCAAGACAACCAGATTACTTATTTTGCAAGTATACATGTCACGATAAGGTGAGTTTGTCTGGAATTAAAAAAAAAACACCGCTCCGAACCACCACCGCGCCATAATTTGTGTTGACTGCGGGGGCCTAATTTTTTGCCCAAGATTCCGTGTGGCTGCATATTATAACCTGGCAAGCACTCGTTGTCACTGAACCTCAAGTGTGCTCCAGTGATACTCGGTGATATATATAATGATGATACTAAAAAAATTAGGAGCGAAGAGTAAATATACGGCCTCTGTCCGACTAGCGCGGTAAATGCTTAAATCTAGAAATGCTGAAACAGGCCAACAATTCATTATCACAAACGTTTGGTGATTGTTACCTAAAGTAACGTAACTACAACGTAACTGCCTTGTCCGACTGGTCTGTTAATTATAACGAGGTGGCCGTAATATTGTAGCAGAATGCGCAACGCACAAGCGAAAATCAAGCCCTACTACAGCCAATAATGCTGAGCAGGCACTAGTATGTTGCAGTGTTTTCAGAATAAATGCATGCGAAGCAGTAAGACGCCACTCATCGAAGTGTAGCTAGCAATCGCGGAGGCGCCGTAGCGCCGCTGCCGAAATGGCGCGCGCGTGTGGGTCTGTGTACGGGATGAGTAACGGGGCTGGGGTGGGCGACAACGAACAAAGAAAATGCGGAAGCAGAGTCTGCTTGTTGGTTTATGCGTGTACCGGCAAGATGTGTCTCGCATATACTTTTACAGCGCATGAACGCTATTTTTTCGCGAAATGCACGTACGTGCTTTTCGCTGGTAGATTGTTTATAAAACGCCCATTAATCTTCGGCATAAATGGTTTTGTGTATAATAAGAAACAGTTAAGGCAGTACCTAATATTAACATAAGGTATAAAATCCCCCTATCTGGTTGCCTAATTCAAAAATATTTTGATGGAACCCACTAGTCGACGTCACAGTCACTGCTTTGGGGTTCTCTGTCGTGTAAAGCAAATTTAAGCTCCAAGATAATTGAACCAACAGCACGGGAAATTATAAAACAAACTTCCAGTCATGTGCGAAATTAAACTGCAAGCTAAAATGCCGCAAAGGCAACCGTGCGATCGTTCCAATGCTTCCGACAACCCGCGCGGCCGAAGGGTGTCCTCCTTTGACGTCATGAAGGGGGCAACCAATCAGGGGCGTCAAAAGACGAAAAGCGCGCGTCTTTCAAACGGGGCCGCCCTTTTTGCAAGATAAATGCCACTTGGACTCATGTACGATAAATTTCAATGTGATATTCGGAATCAGCGCGCAAGAAACTATATAACTGTTAATCTAACTCAAATTTTTTGGAAAGCGCTTCAGCTTCCCTTTTAAGCGTTCGAAGGGCTTTCCGTCAGGAGTGTCGGTTTCGTGAAAAAAGAAAACTCAAATCTGCATTGCCAAAGAATAATGTATGCAAATCGAAATGTTTCGGTTACAAATTAAACAGGCAATTTATCTTTCTTCTATGAAATATTCTGATAGAACACGCTAATATATATCAAATACGCCTCCCGTACACCTATCATCATGGGTTGGCAAACTTGCGATGCTTGCATTTTAGCCAACTGTTCGCAAATCCATCCAGTACGCCTATGTGATGTACTGCCATTGACGTCAGGCAGTTCCGTCTTCTTGATCTCAGAGGGCAGTCGAAAAGAACCTACCGTAACACCGTTCTTTTCATTGGGGACCAAGCCCCGCCTGGACATGTTTCACATGTTAGCGTGCTAGTGGCCACGTGCAGCAGTTTTTTTTACCCAGCGCTACATGGCGCGGCAATTACGCTTTATTTTTGAATTACGCCGTCATATATAGAAAGCTGTACAAACCATGATTCATCATACTTCCATTTTCCAGACCTCCAAACAGTTACAGAAATTTTCGCATAAGCCCCGAAGATACAATTCTGTAATAGCGGGAGGCGTCACCACTTAGTGCCTTGGCTTGGCGACTCATAAAAGGGAAATCATAGAGCACGCATGACTATACGAAACTCATCTGATAAAAACTAAACAGTCATGTATCTGAACATCTAGGAGTGCGCCAAAGAATAGCGGTTATGAGCTCAAAGCGAATAGCATGCGACAGCGAATGACCATGACGTCAAAAATTTGAAGCCAGGTCAAGAACTTCAAATAAATCAAATTATATAGAGCGGATGTGCTGTTTTTTTTTCTAGGTGTTTCTCTAGTTCTTTTGTGCTGCTATATTTTTATAAAATAATTCACCAATTTTTCTAGTTTAGGTTCTTTTGCATAAAAACACTTTTTGGAAATTGCTTGTGGAAGATATAGCTATCGCGTTACAATGGGAGCATTGCTATTCCAAAACAGAATTGTAATCAGCTGAGAAAACAGTCTACTTCGACGCATAAAGCAACAGCAAGTCGAACAGCGCAGAAGCCACCACCGCCGACGAAAACATTTAGCTGGTCCCAGCAAGTCACAGTTTCAATGAAAAAAAAATAATACTTCATTATAGAAATAGTCCAACGAATTAACGAATTCAGGGCAGCTTGCATTCACGCTCAAGATTTGAATGGCAAAGCTGTTGTAGGTGAGCATTGCCGGACACATGTTTCAGCTTCAGTATAACTGTTTATTTTCAAAGTTGCGGTGTAGTAATTGTCCTCGTATGCATTGAATTGGTTGTCGTCTACTTCGCGGAGAGCAGTGGATGCAAAATCATCCTCACCATCTTAGACATCCACCAGCTCAACTGGCGAAGCTTGAACGAAGTCGCGCAAGGCTTGAATCATAGCGAAGCTACACGATTTCTTTATGCATGGGCACTGAAGCGCACCCCAACACGCAATTGTACAAGTTTGAAATTGTTTACTTACAGGTTCAGTCGATGATTCGCACTGTGCCAGTAGTAGTCATTGTCATACGCATCGATATCGTCGTGTTCCTCGTTCCAAGCATTAAATGCTTGGTAGCGCTTGACGACAGCGCTGGGATAATTTGGTTGTTGCTAAAGCCAGTCCGCGAGCCTGGGACTCGGCGGTAGCCGCGAGGCACGCGCTCACGAGCGCTCCGAATTTCATTGTTCCTTGTGGTTTTTGAAACTTGTTTTCTTTTTTTTTATAAAGCCTCTGCGTGTGTCGGGAACGCTCCGCGGACATTCGGCGACGCGCTCATGAGCGATGGGCATTTGCTTGGTATTTTCGTTCAATGACGAACTTATGCCTTCTACAACAACTACGCCGTTAAAATTAGGCAAAAGGTCCTGTAGAAATATTAATTTACACAAAATATTTTATTCCAAATGAAGCTTGTTTATTGCGATTTTATTTTGCAAAACGGGGGCGGAGCGCTTTCGTCATTTCTGAGATGTAAATACAGCGAAGCCTGCATGGTAGTTGACTTCGATATCGTCATCGGGAAGAGGCCTTCTTTACAGGATTCGTTAAAATTTTAAGATGGCTTAAAAGGAAACATAATCCCCGAAGACCCCAACTTAGCCGTCTAATGAGGACATTTGAGAGCGAAGGCTGCGTGCCCATTCCCAGACGACGTGAAAGCCAGCTTACGTCCCATCTTAGGAAGCCGTTTAATTAGAAGTCTTAATCAACAAGAATTGAAGTGCCGTAGTGGCAACCACCGCTAACGGAAACGTCGCTGAAGTCATGTAAACAAAATCATGCCGCTGTTTTCTGGAAGACAAATAAATACACTATTATAAATTATTAAACAATTAAGAAGGGTGCAGAAATTATAAATAACACAAGACATTTAAATCAAAGTGCAAGAATTTTGTTGACACTGCATAAGGATGGCAACCGGCATTATAAAGTTTAGACAGCAAAGTAACCTGTATCGTTGTTGACTTCGATGCTGCTTGCGCGAATAAGTCTTCTTAGCCGGCTTTGATGAGAATTCGATCAGGACTTAACGTGATCTATGGGGACGGAAGCATGGCCGTCTAATGGGGAAGTTGGAGTGCAGTCAAAGCATATCCCAAATTTTTAAGGCAGCTAAGCCGGGTTAGGAAGTAATAACAAGGCACTACAGAACCTGAGCGAAATTTATGTGCAAACAACCTACCTGAGCTTGATGTTTGCAGCACCAGGGCAATATATCTTAAGACCAATCTAACCGTTTTGTCAGCCTCAGAAGAGCTCAAAATGTTTCACACAAGTAGGGGGGTTGGTTTCGTTGTCGGCTACAGCTTATATAGTGTTTCAGAAGGTGAGATGAAGCCTGTTGCTGAGCTGAAATGCGTCACTGGCGCCCTTAATCTTTAGTGGCCCTCATTGAACTTCCGAAATGGCGTCTTCCCGCTAAAAAACATCCACATTGAAAGGAAGGGAACCACCATTTTTTTCTCTTACACGGGCCTGTTTCATTCTGGCTTCACCGTCGGCTTGAATTTCGCATTTTCTTCCCTCTTGTCAAAATAGAATGACAGCTTCTCATCGAGTTTTCGCCTCTCTTGTATGACGCTTTTCGCCCGGGACAAGTGAGGGACGGTAAGGTTTGGTTAACATGTTTGACACCATTTCGTGGCTGGCTATTTTTCTTAGTTATTTTTAAAGTAAATTCAACATCCCTCTCCAGAGCATGTTCTTTACCATCACCTGGGAAGTCCATTGTGTTATTTTAATACTTAAAATAACCATACTGAAGGGAGAGCAGTACGAGAGCTGCTAACGTAATTTGTCGACGTCATTTTATAGTCCAGAGCGCGGTTTTTTTTGTGAAATACTTTTTGACTCAGTGCTGTACACACTTCATCCGCCGCACATCGACAGTTTATTCCCTCTAAAACACCGCAGATACAGCTCGGTCAAGAAGGTCCGCAAAGCGTTCGCAATATGTCTGCCCGCAACTAGGTGGATCTTATTCTTAAACTTCATATATACACTGTATTAGGGAACCGCCGCTTCAAGGAATCATTTTTGCGTGCAATGGTAACTTAACTGTCTGCTGTGTATTCAGCCTGGGACCACGAATCATTCTGGTTCTATTGTCCATTTTATCAGTGTCATTGTCTCCTGGGATGTCGTGCATCTGATAATCAACGGAGAGCGTATACCTATCGCATCTCCTAAGTGTTCGTTTCAATCCTTCTCAACGGCCGTCGGAAACGTTCAATTAATGGCAATCCAAGATCGTTTGCTGTAGAAGTACCACATGACCTACAAAAATGTACGCCCATCACATGAGACAAAATTGTTTTACTGCGAAGCAGGATACCTCTAACCAGCGAAGGAAATTTTCTTCTCCATGTCAGCAGAAAACTCCCAGGCTACTACTGACTACTGGCTCCATCCAGACTATGAAAACAAACCACTGGCAAAATCCCCGCCAAAAATCATCCGCATTAAAGGGACGGCGGTCCCTTATTTGTTCTCTTGCACGAACATGTTCCATCTTGGTTTTACCATCTCCTTGCATTTTGCAGTTTATTCACTACTGTCGCAATAGACTCAGAGCTTGTCATTGAATCCTCGCCTGTCTTGTACGACGCCCTTCGTGCAGGACAAGTAAGTAAAGGTTAACCTGTTTGACAGTTGGTGTCTGGACGTTTGGTTGGCCTGTTCGAACGAGAACCCACCCGTGTCGGGTCATATTTTCTTATCGTATTTCTTTAAATAAATTCACCATCCCTTTCTAGAGCATGTGCTTTAGAGTCACCCTGGAAGTCCCTTGAGTTATCTTAAGGTATAAAGTTCCCGTACTGATCGACGGCCAGTACAAGCACTTGGGGTAACTTGTCACCATTTTGCTGTAAAACGTACGTGAAATTATTGTGAGATACTTTTTCTCTCAGCCATATACACTTCATTCTGCGCTCCAGCGATTCTCTATTCCCTCCAAAACGCCACCTACATAACACGGTCATGGCGGTCTGCAAAGCGTTCGCAATCTGTCTCTACCAGGAAGAAGGGCTAGCTCATCATTTAAACTTCACTTATCCGCTGTCCAAGCGCACTGAAGCCATGCTACACAATCTGCGGCTGAACATTTACACCTGAAAGTTCTTGTTTAAGCTGGGTTTAGTAGAGTCGTCATTGTGTCCAGAATGCTCTCTGACTCTGGACAATTAAGCACGGCTTGGGCCGCTGCCGGCGATATGCTAGTCGACGGGCAAACGCGTCGAATACACTTGTTCGGCTCCGGCGTGGAAGTGCACTAAAACTTTCACACTTCCTCGGAGCGAGCGGAATCATGGCGAGGCAGTGATGGGGACCAAACCTGTGTATACGTTCCGCGCAATCGAGGCTGGAAGAGGTCCTGCTAACCCTGTGAACATACACATTTTAAATACGTGTACATCTCTCCATCATAAACAGTTACATAACGTTTTGCGTAGAGATGTTTAGAGTTGAGGTATCATCCTGTATATCGTCATCTCTATCAGGATATATATTGCGATGTTTTACTCTTGCTTCTCCCTTTTTTCTGTTTTTTTATTTTACTCTTCTTTTCGTTCTTTCACTGAATTCCCCCATATACGGCCGCAAGCCCTACCTTTAATGGTGCTCACCTCTTCAGCTTTCAGAAAAGTTTTTTTTTTCCCTCCCTCTCATTCAAATATCCACTGTATTATTAAAAACATCGCTTGAAGAAAATATTTGTACGTACAATAGTCGCTTAACTGTCGCTTATGTATCCAATCTGAGACCACAAATCATTATTGTTGTGTTGTCGGCTTTATTAATGGCTGTGTCTCCTGGATCTCCCGGATTGTCATGCAGCTGAAACATCACCGCAGAGCAGGCAAATCAGATCTTGCGGGTGTTCTTTTTCATCGTGTTTAACGACCCTTACAAACCTACAATCTACCGCAAGCCGAGATCATTTACAGGGGACGTGCCACATGACCGACCGACAAGAATGTAGACCCATCACATGAGACAGAGTTGTTTTGTGTGTGTGTCTGTGAAGAATATGCGCTAGTGCTTGGCGTGGTTGCAGCATATGACTTGCCCAATAACTAGACTTACATACTCAACCGGCATATTTGCTTGCCTGGGTGTTAGAGCCGAACGCTGCATGTTTGCTTAACGGGTTCTCTGGAACTTGCGCGGTTGACTGTGTCCTGCTGTGGTATGATTGCCAGCACTTAGGTACATGTATTATTTTTCAAAACGGCTGACTCCTGCACTTATCGAAACTTTCAAGATGCAGTTAGGTGCTGTCCAAAACCATTTGTTGCTCAGGAAGACCAAACCAACAAAACATGGTATGAAAGGCAGTCCCATGAGTTCAATTAAATCTCAAGTTATAAAACCGTAAACCGAACCTATCCTTAAGCGAGGAAACGGCTACCAGCGGGTGCCGGCAATTCACTCTGAAAGTGAAATACAACCATACCGGAATATCGTAGTTTAGACCATTTGCCGCAACCACGTTCTACACCGCCATACGCTAAAATTAGAGACGTTTCTACGGTGGCTGAGAACAATAATGCACTGGTGCAACTGACATTCAACCACGTGGTTTAGGAAACGGATTCTTTAGGTTGATTTTGTCGCTTGTTAGAGAAAATTTATTCATGAGCGACAAGTGATCAAAGACTTTTTCGTAGTGAATAAATGTGGCGGAGGATTTGTCACTGAGACCTCGCGATCATACTCAGTTGCGCTACTTTTGGAACAAAATAATTATTCAATGTAAACCGTCGGTTCCATTCAGCCATCGATAATTTATTGACTTCAAAAAAAACATTTTACTGTTTCTTCATCTAAAACGCGCTCTTTTTTTCTTATGTCAAGGAAAGCAACACAAAGCCACAAGCCTGTTTCACTATCACTGCAAAGGCATCCTTTCAAGCAATGAGAAGCATCCTGTGAAGAGAAGCAAACATCCAGACCAGTGAAACCGAAAAAAAAAAATCGCTCCACAGAAAAACGTTCGCTTCGTGCCTACAGGCTCACGGCTCTGTTGAATCCTCACGCGCAGAAGTTCCTGAATGCAGGATATCCGACCACTCCGCGACCCCTGCAGCCCGAAGTCATTAGGCTTGTAATCATCCTGCGCGCGAGTGGCAGGGAGTGGGAATGCCGGACCCTACGCGCACCCTATGTATAGCGTGGTTTTCATAACCTCATTATTTGCTCTCCCCCATTCCCAAATCTTCTAGCGGGCTGTCAGCAATGAAAGGTACCTGCGCTCTACGCAGTCTGTTCTTTGTGCGCATAATGATGCGCGGCCCCAGGGCGCGCTCTATTCACGCTTTTGTACGGACGAAAAGAAGAAGAAATAACGGAACTAGAAGACGAGAAGTATGAGGGCGAACTATTAGGGTTAAATGTTTGCCCCTCACAATGCGAGCTCTTTCGTACCCAACCCAACTCGCGCTTTTCTCGCTCATCTTTTGCACGCTTTTCCCCATCCCTTCCCTTCCGTTAACGCAACAATCCTCTTCCATTCTCCATTTCTACCTTCGTTCCATACTTTCACCTCGCAGCGCTTGCAGATTCCTTCGTCGATGCAACCGTTCGCGCCGGCAAGTCAGGGTGGCTCTTGGGCGATGATGACTTCCAACTACCGAACGAAAACTCAACGACAAAGAATGCGTGCTGCCTCTTCTATTCTAATAACGAAATTTCATGAACAGAAATTTGATCGGGTTCTCTGGTTCATCCCGACGCTCGAAAACGTTGGGCAATTCGTACCGCAGGCAAATATGCACAAGCTGCACAAAGATGCACAAGAATGCTGATCTTTGATCAACGCGCTAAGGATGGTGATGACGGGCGGCAGTGCTCTCAACACAAGTTCTTTAAAGCAATGCTGATCAAAGGTTTACTGATGCATGCCTCACACGGCGACATTCACAGTATTACCGTCCCACCAGCCAGCTTCGCCCCCCCCCCCACCCCCCTCTACTACTGTGTCTTACTATTTTCGAGCTTTTCGTTACCTATTTCTGTTACTATAGCAAGTGACAGGCTAATATTTGCGTGATTAGCTACCATGTCGTGAAGGGATGGAAGCGGGTTCGAATGTGCGGCGTGGTGCAAGAGCGAAACGAATGCTGACCGTGCGACGTCGTAAGACTAAACAATAGCGAAACCAAAAATACAGGGACGAATACGAGATTACAAGCTCGTTTGAGATAAATAACACAAGCACTGTGGTTCTGGGTTTTGTCCTTTCGGTCACACTGCTGTTTAATTACAGGAAATCGCCGAAGAATACAGCACTTGAAGTCCGTCTAGATTGCAAGGGGAGAAGCAAGACTACAGCAAAATTGCCGAAGTCGTCCAGACGGATTCACATAATCCGTGCGTCTTTTTTACACGCAAGACATCCCTCTCTACAAATTCACTTGGGATGACAACTCAGCAAATGCCGGCTGTTGCTATTAAGCAATCCACCACGCCAGGCTCAACTTCACCACACCCACTACCGAAGAGGGGCGAATATTGGTTGACGCTGGCTGCGCATACGTGAATAGTGTAGCAGACCCGTGCGGGCACCAGATTAACTTTTTTCCTATACACCTAGGTGTACATCAGATGCGGTTCCTCGCCTTCATACGAAAATAACAATTTTTTACCTGAAATTTTACCGTGGCACATGTTCCCCTTGTCGGCAAAGGCCAGGCTGTGGTGCGTTGTGCCAGACGAGGCTGTTGCCGAAAACGCTCGTCTGAAGCAAAGTGCGTGTTTCTTTCCTCAAGCAGGACAATATTATTACGTGGTGGCCGGACTGTTGACGCTAACTATGGTTGGTGGTGAAGTGACCTGTTTACAGAAAGCTGTGATGTATGCCGTGACATACCCTGCCAACCTGCGGTCTGCACACTCTTCGTCATCGCTGATGGGCGAGCATGGCGCTACGAGACATTTCCACTTATTTTTTGTCTGGCGGCAATGTATGACATTCCGCAAGTGTCTTCTAAAAGTAGCGGACGCGTGATCTTGCTCCTTCGTCTCTTCTGAGTATATGAAAAAGGGGTGATGGTATGATATCCATGCACTCCCAACGGGGGACAGTTTGATTGCAGGTCAATCTGCAGTACCACGTACGTGAAAAACGCCGTTCAAGCGTACCTTAACCTCACCTACCTGTAACCAAGCATAGCCGTACTTCACCTAGCCTAGCCTAAGCGTAAGTAAAACCTGAACTCACCTTAGGTTTCCTAACCAATACCTATTTTAATCTCAACCTATCGTAAAACGAAACCTAAAAAAGGCTTCTTTAGATTCTCTTTATTTAATATATATGGGATGATACAAAACGACGACAAGAAGTCTCAGCACGAATATTCACTTGAGCACATGGTTGCTGGCAGGCCTATCATTGTATAAAAAAAATCTTGAATTATGATAGAAAAAACTCATAGAAAAAAGCGGGAACGGTACTAGGTCATTATGGATGAAAACACGTCTCCAGTTTTGCAGCATTCGACAAGTTAATAGCGTCCTATTATGTTCCATCAGTCTATTCAATTTTACTTCTTCTTGTCGATTCCCTTTTTCTTTTCATTCCTTCTGTCGTCTGCAAGTTGTTGGCTGTGTTTGCCTTCAAAATCTGAGCAGTTCTGTTTACTTTTGAGTGAACGAATCATTACCATACTCGTGACAACTACGGTTATGATTAAACTGAGAGGTTTTAGCCCAATCCGGCAGCTACCAACTGAATGCCGTTAATTAGCCGAGCATCGGTATAAAAAATGGGAAACGGCCCGTTATGCCTCATCAACCACGAGCACCTGACGCCAGCATGAGTGGCCCTTTTTTCTTAAAAAAGAAACGAAAAGGAGACAGAATATGGACGGCCTACAACAGCGACGAAACTTCTGCACCTAAAAAAAATCAGTAGCCTCAGCGCACAGCCAGCACCTGCCACCATCTCCGACTTCATCGCCGCTCGTGTTTAATTCTAAAATTGAAAGGCTGGCAAAAGAGTGCGAGTAGCCCGACTTTACCAAATAGAGTTCATTGGTATATTGAGGGCCTCGTCGTCCTCCATCGTTGAGTAACAGAACTCGCGTGGCCTTATCTCGGGGGAATGGTGCGTTTTAAACACAACAGAGGCGTTGGCCCGGCTTGAATTTGAACAGGCGATACGCCTTTAAAGTCACCTCAGTCACGCGACCCACCCCGACCGGCTTCACTGCGTGCAAGACAGAGCAGATGCATCCGCGTCGCCGCCACGTACAGGCTTGATTCATGTTGCATTGCTTGGTTGCGGGATTAGAGAGAGAGGGAGGACTTTATTGGAGTAATATGTGTGATGAAACTAAGGGGAAGGGAAGCACGTCGCCTATGGAGCGAAAAGAGTGACAAATGGGGGCTTCAGGGCAGTGCCCTTTACTATGGGAATTTCCGGTAGGTTGGCTTCACTGCACCGCCTCAGAACGGCTAATCAGCGCTAACAAATGAGCGAATTTGACAAAACGAGAGGTCCATCATAGGAAATAAGCGAAAAGCAGAATCTCCATAGGAACAGTTCTGCTTGGCGTGCATGACCTTTTGCATTACGCTGTATTCCCTCAAATACTACGCCGGGACCGTTTATTCGTCAGACTCGCGCATTTGCGCACGCTAATAAGTCGTTAGGTGTGGGAGAGGAGGAGGATAATGGAGTCGACTTACTACGAGGTCTTAGTGTTTGTGCGAAGACACTGAGGATCACCGTTTTCACAACTCCCTCTTCATTTGATTCAATCCTTTCACTATTCCTTCCTCCATCCCTTTCAAAACCCTTCAATTTCGCTTGGCCATGTGACCGGCCCGGCAACAGGCGCATTCATAGATTCTCCCCAGCAGAACATCCCCCTTTTCCTAGGGGTCGCGGGAGCGTTCTTGCCGCGAAAGGCTCTCCCGAGACCAGACGAAGCCAGGCACGGTGATAAGGGCACGAGACGGGAAGAGGGAAATATTATCGCCGGAAATTACGTCGACGGTAATGAATGGCAGCCCCAACGTGGAGCGGGGGCGCTGGGTATCAGTCCGGAAAGCCAATATTCAGTGAGCCTTCAGCGCCCTTTGCTCTTCCTTTCCCAGCGCTGGCTCAGTTATGAGGATCGGGCAGGGTCCCAAAAGAAATAAGGGGCCCGGCGTTGGGGATTTGCCACGTGAGGGCCTAGCGAGACCTCGGAATGAATGAAGCTAGCGCAGTTCAATACAGCGCGTGCCTTGCCGGGTGGCTGATGCGTGATGTGAGGCATGAAAACGGCTAAGAAGGAGGGTAAGAGGATTCACGCACAGAAAAAGACAGAAAGAGTGAACGTAATCGGGAGCGTTCATGCAGTGAACGTATCTCAACATAGCGGTAAAACTACGCGGCTTATTATAACTACGCGGGTGGAAGAGGTCGCTCGACTGGCCCGTTTTAAGGAGAATAATTTGCCGCGTAGAATGCGGAATAAGAGCCCACATTACGTGCCCCTTCTGGCGGAGATTAGAATTTTGCGGCAAAACCCGAGGGGAACCGCACGCATTTTTCCAGGCTTTTCCCAAACCAAAGACGGGATTAGCACTGCAATGAGCCGTTGAGCGACCCTTAAACATTCTTGCTACGAGGAAGCCATGCCACGTCAGCAACGAGAGCACTCCTGCGTACAATTAGACGAAAAGGGGAAGGCAGCGTCAAAACGTCAAGGCGGGGTCACGGGAAATAAAGACGGAAATAATGAACGACATGAGGAAGAACGCTCTGAGCAGCTAGACAGCGCTGCACTAATGTCGGGTCGTTTTAGGTTGAGCCCGTACTTCCTCCGTGCGCATTCCCAACACAGTTGCGTCCTATATTTGAAAATAACTCCACTAAGCAGGTAGACCTAGTATAAGTGCAGAGAGTGCTCCTATGGGAACATCACATCCATCTTTGGTTTTAGTGCCGGCATAAATAGTATAGAGAGGAGATGGGTAGAAAGAGACGTAAGAAGGCACACAGAAATGCATATAGGTCGGGGGCGCAGGGCCTCCTTGCTACAAAAGAGTGCATTCAGGTCATCTGCGTAAAACGACAGGATAGGTACTTGCAGTTAAGAAATGATGTAATGCGTCTTTATTCTGGAAGCGAGCGTGAGGGAAAATGGTTATAGTCAGTTAAAACCGGTCGGTATAAATGCGCCGCAGAACTGCTTCTGCGCGCTTGAGCTTCGACAATAACCTAGATCCTCGTTTAACCTTGCATAATCCAGGGTGAAGAAGGGGAAGTAGTAAGGAAAACAACGCTTATAGATATCGGGGCGGACGTAGGATATAAAGTTCCAACGTTACCGAATTATAAAGCTCAAAATCCTCTGGTTAGGCATCCTAATTTTATAGCCCTAATGTGCGCCTTAAATACTTTTAAAAGACGTCGTCTGCCCTGCCATCATCGCGAACAATAACTATGAGACTGTTTACCGTCTCCCGCGCCAGTTTTTACGACCGCAAGCTTAGCTGGACTTTCGAAAACAACCATAATACATTGGAACGAAAGTCATCTGCCAGTGCTCGTTCTTGGCCACGCAAAATAGAAGAAATAACCACCCAGCGTGCCAGTTTAACATAACAATGTCTTCCACCTCACTAACGTACTCTGTTATCTTTCTTCACTGGAACTGCTTCAGAAGCGGGATTTCAGAAGCAATTTTTCACTTTGGGCGCCTGTATCGACCCGACTGGGGTATTTTAGCGTTTCAGAATATGTCTGCTTCTTCTCCAGGCATGTTTCCAACATTAATCATTTTAATGTGTGTACACACTTGATCGACCATAAATGTTATGCTCGCCTAGGACCTTCTAGATAACTCCGGTACAGTCGGAGAGGCAGAAAGTGCAGCTGTCCGCCGAAAGTGCGTAGAAAGTACTAGAAACCAACGTTTTTTCTTCTTGGACACGTTTCTAGGTTTGCGGTTAACAATTTTTAGCTATCTAATATATGTTACCGTACTCGCTTACCAAACTGATCGAATCCAGCGACACGTGGATGGCTTCTGTTTTATTGTGAACGAAATTAAACCGGCTAGGAATTAAATATTTATAATTTCCGCAAAATATTTACTACGTCGTTGTTAGGCAAATCGTTACGTCAGGAATTAGGATGCCGAACCCACAGGCTGTACCTCTGGGCTGTGGGGCATGCCGCGTTGTCGGGACGGGAGTAAATTTAGACAGCCGTGGTTTATTATTGTTTGTACCAACGTTTTATTTCCGGGTACTCTTGTCTTACGCTTCAACCCTGAACACAGCCTCTACGGCCGGGGATCACTGCAACGCGACTTCACGCCTTGTAATACCACTTTTTAGTCACTGCCCCACTATTCAGGCAGGCAGGTGGGGATTCATGGCATCGGTAATGCTGCATGTCACGAGGAGAAACAAACAAAAAAACACTGAAATTGCACGTTGAAACTGATTTCACGAAATATTTAAAAAGTTTACTAAGCTGACCGAGCATCCCTAAATATTTTTTTTGCATCACGGAAGACAGAAGAATGATATTTTCAATTATATCGGAGGCAAGACACGAAACCGTAATGTTTGCGTTGCTCCCCTCTACGGTACGAACGCCACTCCCAATAGTAGTGCTAGTAGCAGTAGTAGTAGCAGTAGTAAAGTAGTAGTAGTAGTATTAGTATTAGTATTAAGCATTAGTCTTAGTAGTAGTAGTAGTAGTAGTAGTAGCAGTAATAAATAAATCAATCAACCATGTTTATTTACGCGCCCAGGAACAGCCAAACGCCTGATTGCTGGTATACGAATAGTTGCATAAAAAGAAAATACAAAGAACATATTGCAAGAACAAACCAGCTCCAAGACACACACAAATTGAAGTAGTGAAAATGACATAAATAAAACAGAGGTGGAATGAGAGGTGGGTACAGGTACAAAAAGACAAAAAAGACGCCTGTATGGATTTGCTTGTTTTAAAGACCACACAAACAAACAGAGCAACAACGACTGACAGAAGAAACAACCAAAAATTAATAATAATATAATAATAATATATATATTAATATAATAATAATAATAACAATAATAACAATCAATCAATCAATCATGTTTATTTACGTGCCCACGAACAGCCAGAGGCCTGAGTGCTGGCGCACGGGTAGTTACATGAAAACAGAATACAAGAAACATATAGCAAGATACAAACAAGCGACAAGACACACACAAATTGAATTAGTGAAAATGACAGAAATAAAGCACAGGCAGAGCCTGGGTACAGGTAAGAAATAAAAAAAGATGCCTATGTTGCTCTGCCTGTCGTAAAGGCCACACGACAGGCAGAGCAACAAAGTTTGACAGTAATACAACAAAAACAACGGCAAGAGCGTAGAGACAAATGATAAGAAGAACAAACGACAGTAAACAGTTTCAAAAATAGGCAACTATCAGTTGGATAGACACAACCGCAGAGAAACCAAATTCCAGAAAAAAAAAAGAACGACAGACATATCATAGGCGTTTAACATACTGTATTCAACAGCGCTGTGCGGTAAATTGTAAAGGATTTCTGAAAGATGTCAAGGCGTTCAAAGAAACGGTTGTAACAATTCTGTATTCTGCGCACAGGAGAATGATTGGAGTTGCGCGCAGCGGTCAAGAACGGGCGATGCGACCTGGTGGGCCTTTGTGGTACCCTAAACTCTAAACAGTTAAGCAGGTCTGCGCAAGAAAGGTCACCATGAACAATTTTGTGAAGAAATGTAAGGTCTGCACGCATACGTCTGCAGTTCAAGGAAGAGAGAGAAGGGACAATAATAATAGTAGTATTAATAATAATATTAATAATAATATATTTACGTCTGTCTGAAGTTTAGCGAAACCAACGTTAAATTGCGCACTATATTGCTTATTAGGAATAACGCTGAATTTTAGGTTTGCAATTATGTTCGCTCTGGGATACTGATCGTGCCTGATTGAACCGAAACTGAGGTACGTTTCTTTATCCGGACAACGGTCCTGTCGGAACTGTCCGACCGACGCATTTCTTGGGGGTTTGTGTCGACTAGCAGCACCTAAAAGGCTTAGGATATAAAACAAACATGATTCACTCACTGGACAAGCCTATGGGTACGAACCAACCACTCTACCACGTGATGCACACTGTCAACGCGAACTCGCACAAACACTGCGGGTGCTACCAAAAAAGAATAGTGTTAGGGGCCAGAATCCAGGTGCCTTCAAGCACCGTAATGTTCAACTTCAAGAACGAGAGCCTTTTTAATCCCGGGCAACCAGAGGATGTTCTCCAGACGTGATTAGCCCAAATGTTGCGCAATGAGTTCTCTACAGCACCGTTTGCGCATCACGGTGTGCTGGTATAAGAAGCCACGCAGAAATGGCGCGAAGAGGAATGGGTTGCACCTACGAGGCAGTCCGATCACGTAGACTCGTGCTGAAAAATAGGTGCCGGCCGTACTCGTGCGCACCGCCGCTATTTCGCAGATCGCCCTAACCGTCCCCGGTGGCCACCGGGGCAGCGCAGCTAGACTATCTGTACCATTTATAGACTGCCGCCATTTCCGCTACTCGGGAACACATTATGCCAGTCCTTTATCCCGGGCCGTGCGATAAAGAACGTCGCGCGGCTGGCGCCTCGCGAAAGCCGCTCTCGCCCAGCCCGTTGTAACACGCAAATGTAATAAGGCCCGAATTCTTTTGCCTTTATTAAAGAACTTGGGCTGTGTGGGCCTATGGGTGTGCGGATGCATTGGTGTGTGTGGTCTCGTATGTGCGTGCTTGAGAGAAGGGAAGGGTAAAGAGGAAAAGCAAGCTCCAGACGAGAGAAGGAAATGATAAGAAATAAAAAAGCGTAGCAAATCGCAAGCTCCCGATGGAAGTGGATGGGGTGCTTCTACAGTGGCTCTCTGCTTACAGTTACCGATTAGATTTCTGAAATTTATACCCTCCGAGTGACTTTGTTTTGTATTCATTATACTTGCCGCTAAGGACTAATAACGAGAGGAGGAAAGGGGTTGACAGCCTACGGGCTATAGTGGCTAGCTTTGGGCCAGTCACGCTCGAAGAGCGATACAAAAGTAATGTTCACGGGCGTTTTTAATCAGCCTGCAAAATTAATTAGCCTGCGAAAATAATAAAGACAAGCACTGCAGCCGGCCAACCTCCTCATTTCTCGGCGGCCAATAAGTAGGAAACGTTATGCTGCAAATTTAAGCACCCACGCCAGCGCAGCGGAACTCCGTCGAGTCTTATTTTCTCACCGTCCGCAGATGAAGGATGCTGCGAAAGAATGACAAGTGAAACAAGGTTTCGTTTTCTTCCCGAACTTCCAATCTCACCTCCATGGCTCTAAGCAGCATTCGACAGAAATACGGATCACAACTTTATTTCACGCTTTTTTGCATATCCTGTCTTCTGTAGATACACTAAAAGTATTAATTGGGTATTACAGAAATCTAGCAACCGTTGTTTATTTATTCATAAGTAACGAACTAATACATTGAGGATAGGCCACTCTCCTGTTGTGAGAAAGGTGCTTGTCCTCTTGCCGTTTTAGATGCGGAGCATCCTATGGTCGGGGTATGTCCCTCCCTCTGCCGTGCGGCGTCCACACCCCCACTGCGCATTCCTGGCAAGGCACCGCTGATGATGATTGTGGCAGGATGCCCCTAGGGATTGGTCAACCAAAGAATCCATCACGTGATAGCTTGGCGATCAACCACCGTCGTCATCTTCCCGTAGGGGAACCCTGAGTACCACACCCTCACTGCGCATGCCTGGCCAGGCACAGCTGATGATGATTGTGGCAGGATGCCCCTAGGGATTGGCCAACCAAAGAATCCATCATGAGATAGCTTTGCGTTCAACCACTGTGGTCATCTTCCCGTAGGGGAACCCTGAGTAGTTCCCGCTGATGATGATTCTGGCAGGATGCCCCTAGGGATTGGGCAACCAACGAATCCATCACGAGATAGCTTCGCGTTCAACCACCTTCGTCATCTTCCCGTAGGGCAACTCTGAGTAGTATGCGAGGCATTCCTCCTCTCCTGTCCGACGCTCCTCTCCTCTCCGGCATTCCTCCTCTCATCTACGAAGCTTCCCTCCTCTCCGGGATTGCGCAACGAATGGCAACACCTGCGGTAGCCACTGCATACTCTGCTGGGGGAGCCACTGTAGCTCCGCGGTATGAATGACTCATTCCGCTCCCCTCTTTCTCCTCCCGCAACGCCGCGATGAGTCAGCGTCAACGCCAGTGTCAGCGCCACGGAGAAGACGGCTCGAGCCGCTGCCAGGAAACGGCAGCGGCGACAGGCCGATCCCGAACTTCGGGCTCGCGAAGCCGAAAGGAAATGTCAACGCCGCCAAGAAGCTGCTACTGATGCAATAAGGGCTCGCGCAGCTGAACTAATGGGAACTTGAGTCGACCCCATGGCTGCTTCGCACACGGTCCAAGGAAGCGAACGAGAAAATAACAAAAGAGGGCAGTAATAAAACTTTCCAATGTCCCCGATGCCTGCTTAAGTTGTTCCTTCAACCAGACTATAGTACAAAATTTCTTTATTGAAGCGAAGCTTTTTATCTCTACGCCGCAAGGGCTCTGTCGCAACCGTTCGTGTCAACAGAAAACTCCCGCGAACAAATAAAAGAAGTTACTGGTACCACCAAAAATCTAACCTGGAACGAGTGGAAAAACGGAGAGGGAGCCCATTGTCTTACCGATTAAGCTACGAGGCCACGTGAAGACGGGGGAGCGAGATGGTGCACTCACCGACCAAATGTGCGGGTTTACCTCCTGCGTTCTCGCTTAATGCCTCCTGATAGTGTCACGATACCTCTCGCGCCACTGTGCGCTCCACCCATGGTATGGGTAGCGGCCGTATGCGCGTGTTATAAAATGTAAAAGAAGCTCACACCAAAGCATAACATCTGACTTCTCCATCTCTGCCGCCGATCTTGTCGCCTCCGTCGGCGGCGGCAGAGACGGAGGAGAAGTGAGATCGTCTAACACCGGTTTGAACTTCCTTTAGTTTTATAAAAAGAGCTTCCACTCAAGTGTTTCACCAATGCAACTCAACCAACGACCATTCATGATACATGCATTCATTTAACCTTAGGAAAGAATATCTGTTTGAAGAAAAAAAAGGGTGTGGTTAAGCGCATTTCAATTGTCTCTGGTTTCACCTTTTGTTGGGCCACGTGCGTGAATCGAAGTGACGTCGCATTTGTAATCCTTGTGAGTTTCGTTTACAGCTTCGCTTTCCAACCACCTTCACAGTGTGGATTGGCGCGCATTTTTTTTTCGGACCTCTCGCTGGTGTACACACGACGAGGCACCGCTCTGGCGGGGAAATCAAGAGCAATGATGACGCGGGCGCAAGCTATTGAACAAGGGCGGGGTGCCGCTGTACGTACAGGAACAAATGCGAAAGAAACCGCGAAACACTTCGCAAAGGTGCAAAGACATAATTTCTCGTATCGGCCGTATTTGCAGTTACTCTCGGCCCAGCCAAATCTCTCCCCACGCGACGGATTGGTCAAGAAAAAGATTACTAAATCCATCGTTAAAAAACACATCATACAGGCCTAGGTTTGTTAGAGGTGGACAGAGCAAACAAGCAAGTCATTGTGCAGTTGCCTTTGTAACCAGACGCGAAATAAAAAGTGTATAT
The DNA here is from genome assembly GCA_013339765.2 of Haemaphysalis longicornis. Taxonomy (NCBI): domain Eukaryota; kingdom Metazoa; phylum Arthropoda; class Arachnida; order Ixodida; family Ixodidae; genus Haemaphysalis; species Haemaphysalis longicornis. Next base: position 244,734,839 of record CM023449.1, read on the forward strand.
CACAGATGGAAAGCAGATAGAGATACACAAATGAAGAAAGAGGGGGAGGGAGCCGAAACCGGGAGTGAAAAATGCCCGTTTAGATGCGCCGTTCAGATAAAGGCCGCCAATTGGAGGTGCGGTTCAGCACGCGACGTATTTTTGGGTGGTCCCGTAGGAGTGATGCGCTGTCGAGTGGGCTACCGAGAAGGCACGCGCGGAGTATGCGCAACTTGACTTGCGGACACTTAGCGGCAATCAGGGAATACATTCCACGACACCTGCGGCCTGCGTGAGAGATTCGGTGCTGGTAGGATTGGGAACGCCTTCAAGCGGGCAATCTTTCTCGCGGAGCGCAGGGCATCCTTCAGATAACGATAGGTGCTTATAACGGTTTTGAAGAATTCCTGAAAGCGGCGTGGCAACCCAAACGCATTTACTTGGGTATCCCAAGATGACCCAGATATTCTAAAGTGCAATAACGTTTCAAATCCATCACTTGAGGTCCTCTGGCATAAGTGTTCGTTTTGTGGAGTCAATCGCCTCTTAAGAAAAGTTGGAAACATTCGCGGCGGGATATGAGACCAACTAGGCTCACACCAGGTTCATTTTAGTGACCAGCTGTACTTTTTTAATTACTGCACCCACCAAGTATCGCATTTTCGTTTATTACAAATTCGGGGTGTGGCGGTTCGATGCAATTAATAGCAACGGCAATGACTACGTAACCGATAATTTTCCACTTCACAGAGTCGTCTTGTGGATTCTTGCGAAATACATCTATCACATTATATATTTTTAGAGCTGTTCACATTTTGTGTTTCACGTTCTCAAAATACCTGTTTTTCTGCGGAACATTGACAGCGAATCCCATTCATGTAGTTACGGTCAGCAGTACCTTGCGCATTAAGGCTAAGCTTCGGTATTAAGGGGCAGTGACCTGTGCGTCGCAAAAGGTTCGCTCGCAATACAAGAGAAGTGACAGTAGCGGTCCAAAATTAGGCTGAAGATAATTAGGCGCTTCTATATAACACGGTGAGCGATCGACGGATCTCAGCTCTCCATTCTACCTGCGAACCATTTTCTCGCAGCCTTATTCAAGACAGTTGGCCACTAAGATGGCGCTATCACAATCAAATTTCTATTTCTATAGCTGGTGCAATGCTTGCTTTATTTGTGGTGGGTTGGAGGTTTCAGGGCATTCTGAGCAGAAGAAATACACAGGCATAATGATGGACCGTCTTTCACCCTTGTTCGTTTTTAAGTTGTTCAAGTCGGTAGCCAGCGGCGGCCTGATTCTCGTTTTCAGTTTTGTTATCCATTGTTTGCTACAGCCACCGACTTTGTTCAGTGAGGACTTCCTGTTCCTGCCAGTGACAGCCACCGGACTGAGGCTAGGATACCGTTACCAATTAATGAACACAGCAGGACGCTGCACCAAAACTTCACCACACTATTGTATTGCCCTTCTGAACCGGCAAGAACCTTCATGCAGTGGTCAAATCGAACCATTGGTATTGTTGTTAGAATTTAAAACTAAACTAAACCGTTGAGTACGCACGAGTGCCAATATGAACAGAAACCGAACATACAAACCTTTTTGGTTGGACACCCTTCCAGCGTGAACCACTTTCATCCGTCAATCGATATGTGCTACCAGCCGAACAGCGGAATAACAACAAAGCAATGCTGTTTTAGGTCTTTCAAATATGAGCATAAATTCGAAGAAAAAAGAGATGGGAAGCGAAAGGTAGGCTTTCTTTCTTTGTTGTAGAGGGTGAGGGGGCATGCGCGTGAGTACATCAATTATTCAGTTTGTATTTCCATGTACAAGACTCAGCGGCAACACGAATTGGTCTTGAACAGCAAGCAGCGCTCTTTTCGAAGAGCGTCTGCACATTTTACCAGGAGCAACTTATCTCGAGTGCCCTAAAGATCACAGACACGAGAAAAATCCCGGTGACAAGGGCTGACAAAACGCCCATTCCCGTTGTCTCCTTCGGCGGCTGTCCATTCGTTCCAGTCAATTGACGCTTTTTGGGGAAACTGGACCGGTGAACGGTGGGCAGCGACTATGCGGCGCCGAAAAAAAGGGTTGAATGGACATTAGCGCCCCACACATGCACGCTCGCGGGTGGTGCCAACGAGAGAAACAAACAAGCAAGAAAGCATTAGCGGCGCACGCGCATGGGCGCCCAAAACACTCGAGCGTTTAGGATCAATCCTCGGCGGAGTAGCCAATGTGGGAGCACCCGTGCGCCCTGTGTGCGCAGACCGGACATCTACGTAGACCTGAATAATTCATTCCTTTTGTCACAGGGACACGCATTTGCTGCTGCTTCATTCGGTGGCGTTATTTTTTTTTTCTTTCAACGTCACCTTCAGTGTCCCTTCAACGTACCCACTTTCACTGCTGAGGCGTGCGATATTCAGCGGCGTCGTCTCGCCGCGTTTCAGGGCACGTCAGTCAGCGGCCGTGGAGGCTAAACAAAAACACAGCAACCATCAGTCAAGCTTGCGAGAAGCTGGCGGAGCGGACATTCTAGGTAAAAAGGAAAAAAAAAACTGACAAAGAAAGAAGAGAAAAAGAGACGCCCGTAGAGAAGAGCGAAGTAGGCACAATGAAAATAAGCTGCGCTTTAGACTTGCGCGGCCGTCCGAGTGGTGGAGAGGGCGCACACAAAACGAGGTCAAGCACGTTTTTGAGCAAACAAGCGACAACGCCACGTGCCGACTCCGGCGACAAAGAAGATCTTCGTGCCTGATCCTGCGCTGTTCTCTTTTTTTTATTATGCGGCAAATGGTTGCTCAGCATGAAGGCCCCGTGATACGTGCCTTTTCTCTTCATCTCGGAGAACAGCGAATGGGGAAGAAGGGAAAGAGGAAATTGAAAGCAGGCTGCCTTGTCAACGTCGGGAGTACATTTTACTTCGTCCGAACCCTATCTGAGCTCTAATCAGGAACGACCCATTGGCCGTTATTCGGCAGTGTTTGCGCCTTTTCAGCAAGAATCTCGGAACGAGGCTACTCTTGCTTACCCACCTCCGACTTCAGGCAATACTGGATTTCCTGTTTGCAGGTGGACAGCAGACCCCCCCCCCCCTTCCCCCGAACACACACACACACATAACACTGAGCCTGCGTTTCTTTCACTACCAGTGGATAAGATTGAACACAGTTCACGAAAACAGCGACGGAAGGGCTCCTCGGAACCCATGCTTGCTCAAGATAGAATAAATAAAGACACGGCATGAAATGTTCCGAGGGAGTGAAGCAAATGAAATGGATATGCTATAGGGACTGCTATAAAAAGCATGAGGAGGGGGTAGGAAAAGAGGCTATCCCTCATAGTTAGGAAGGTGTTTCTTGCTTACAATACTCCTAATAGTGTCACGAAGTCAAACACGACGCAGTTGTCTTCAAGGAAAACACGCTTATTGGAGCGAACTTGTGCTCCCCTAACAACTCAATGAATACACAGGCGGCGAAGCAGCAGACAACAAAGTGACGTGTGCAGGCGAGCTCCGGCGATTCGAATGCCGCGGCGTCTGCTCTGCAGGCTTTTATCTTTCGGTGCAAGTCTTTCTAGAACCGTCGATTCACATCCAGAACATTGTAGATCACAGAAGATTATGTTGGGCCACATTTTGGCCTAGCGACGTTAGGGCGAAACAGTCTGCTTATCTTAATGTGATAGCCCGTGCGGCATAAAAATAAAGAATGCAAGACGCCCTTTGCTTGGAACGCAGATAACCCAGCCGGGCGGGGCCCGGCAGTAAACACAAACACTAAATAAACAAACCCATACATGGTTCGCGGCAATAGCATAAGCATGTTACGGTGCAGCGAACTTTTTAAATCCGGCAGTCTTTCTTTTTTGTCACCGAACAATGAACACACATGCCCGGTTCCAAGCAAAACCTCCCCCCCCCCCCCTAAGCACATAGTCATGGGTAAATGAAACAGGAACATAATATGCAACATAATGGCCCCGTGGTTCGGGGGACGCCAGTTATTTACCTTGTTCGTCTGGTTACAGTGTGCTATTATTCTTTTAATTTTTATACCTGCGCCAAGCAATAAGTGGATTTATGCAGATAGAAATCGTAATATCTGCGCGCTCTGGCTCGCATTTTTAATGCAACAGCATTAGATAACCCCTTAAGCAGGATAACTTCCGTTTAGTGTCTGTAGAAGGGAAACGGAGCTTAGAATGGCCGTTGTCTCAAAGGGAGTAAAAGGCAAGTAAATGAGTTGGAAAAAAAATTCGCGAAGTTTGGGATTAGATAAGAACCCAACTCAGTAGGTCGGCAATGCGAGCCCGTCACGAATCTTATACACTTACGATTCGTAACAAATATTGCAAGTAAATGAAACTCGGCGTGGTAATAGAGTGGTTTAGAGGGCTTGTTTTAACACGAAAGTGTTTTATTCGGGATACACCAAGATTTCCGTGACGTCATATCCGTCACGGAAGTAACTCCTGTACAACGAAGCAAGCGGAATGTAAAGGGTGCACAGCTGCACACAGGGTCTTTCGCGGGGAAGCAACCTTTAGTAGTAAAAAGTACGTTATACTTACGGTTGCTCGTTTTCGGGTTTGTATGGTAACCCGAAAGTATGGTATGCCGGGATACACCAAGGTTTCACTAATTCAATATTCGTCACGGAAATCAGGCCAGTACACCTTTGCCGAAGCGACCCGCCAGCAGGTCGTCGCTCGCCAAGCAGACCCAAAGATAGCCGCCGACCCGCAAATTATGCTCAGCAGCAGATTTCGCTGCACATTTCACTTTCGTGTTTTACCGATGCCTTCGACTCAGGACTCAACCACAGTTTTTTTTTTTTTTTTTTTCAAAAACCCACATATATAGGCTGAGAGGAACAGCGCATTGCCGAGAAGTTATCTTTTCCGCAAGACTCAAAATTTTCGTTGACGCGACTGTATTTGCGCACGCAACAATTTCCAGAAACTAGCCACAGACATTCGCTGCAAAAAAATACCACGCAAAAATATAAAAATAAAAAAATTCTGGTTTTGTCTGATAGTTCTAAATCGTGACAATCATTTATTCAGGATCTGCTGTGTCAACTTACATTTGCAGCCAGTCATGAATCTGTCATTTTTTTTTTTTTCAAACATTTGTGCCTATTGTTGTCATTTTGCTGTATTATTACCTACTATCATGTTTCACTTGTGCTACGTTACCGCTTGCTGATTAGATGTCAAAAATATCCGCAATACGTACCGTTTTTTTTTTCATCTGTTAGCCATTTTATTTACGTTAGTTTTGCATCGTTTGCCTGCTGTTATGTCACACAAGACTGGAACTTTACTGCTGCATTTTATTGCGAACTTGGCCTGATCTTATTTTTCTGATTTTTCTGTTCTAATTTTTTTTCCTTCCTTGCTGTGTCTGCTCCTTATTGCATTGTTTTGTTCCCACTCCCCTCTGTAAACGCCTCTACCCGGGCCCTAAGAGAATGTAAAATAATAAATAATAATAATAATAAATAAATAAATAAATAAATACTCAACGCAATGTTTCCACAAAACTTCCAGAATCACTGAATCGATATACCTTTTTTTTTGTTTCCTGCTGCGGGCCTCGGAATCTTACAAGAGGCTGATTTGTTTCTTCTTCCGCAAGGGTAATTATGACCGCACGCTCCAAAGGGGTGCTGGTAATTTTAGGTGCGAAGACTGACCGTGAGCAAACTTTTGCCTTCACCGTAACCGGAACTTCAACCGCTACCGCAGCACTGGTTAAAGGGCCCGCAAATCTCCCTTTTCCTGGCATTCGAAAGAAGGCAAATGAGGCTGCGGCGCGCAGCGGGTGCAAGATCTGGCACAATGAATGGCACCCGCCAAACCCACGGAGCCCGCGCTGAGCGTTCGCCCAGCACGAGTGCCTCCATCTTGTTGTGGAACTTCTTTTCTCCCTATTTTCACTCTCGGCGCGCTTGCCTGCTCACTGGGTCCTCGGTAGGGAATGATTCCGGCAGTGCGAAAAACTCGGTGTTCCAAAGCGGTTACAGCAGCGGAGGCTAATCGAATGACCTTGGGAACACCTATATCGTTACACTTATGTTCCGCGGCATGCACCAGGCTGCGCGCTTTACCGTGACGTCAAGCGAATATAAGAGTTTAAAGGGCGCGAGTTGATTTAGTCACTTTCCGGGAAGCGAAGGACAATTTCTCAAGTTTTACGACGAAGCCCCAGTGTAGGAAATGTCCTCAGGTGGGCTTCCCCACCGCGCTCCAAAACGACCAATCAGCCTGACCAAACGTGCGAATGTGGCGAATGACGAGGCCACGCACGCGACTTTGTAAAAGTGGAGTGGAGTAGATAAACTTTATCTAGACGAGCTTCAGGCGCTGATGGTTGGGCGCCCTTCAGGGGGGGGGGCCTCCTCTGGTCCGGAAAGCCCTGGTCCGCGCTGGCTGCCCTAGCCCTCTCCACCAGGCTACGCTGGACTGAGAGGTCGGAGCTGGCCAGCTGGCCCGCCCACTGCTCGTACGTTGGGTGAGGATTTGGGGTAAGGGATGGGGTTATTACGAAAACATTCACCCGCATTTCCCCGAAGGGGAGCATGGGGAAGTGCGAATGCACGGGTGATGCTATGTGGGGGAGTTATGTTGTACTGTGTTGGCATTCACCCGTTAGTTGCATTTAACACCCCCGCGTGATCAAGTGGGGATTCACACACCCCGTTAGTCGTTCTCTGGAAATCTTGGTGAATTAAAGTGTATGTTCGAGGAGATCACACACACACGCAAGTAAAGTGAAACGACAGTATTCTTTATTCAGCACTTGTTGGTTGGTGTTGTCGTTGTAGTTGACGGTCATTTGACCGCCTTGTGGTCACTGAAATGTACGGTCAAGAGTTGTTGCAAGACCGCGCGTATCAGACAGTTCCTCGCAAAGGCCAGGTCGATGTAGCTGCCGTTGATGGTGGTGGGAGCCTCTAGCGGTAGGCACGTCATGGAGTGGTTGGCGAGCATGTATTCCATCAACCACTCGCCGCCCTTTCGCACGTCCACGTTAAAGTCCCCAACAACCACGACCGGGTCCGAGGGCTTTACGCGCCTGGCCACACTCTCCATCGCCGCGTCCACGTATTCGACGACGTCGTCGCGCGAGATGTTTGGCGCGAGGTAGAGGGTGACGACCACGATTCCGTCGCCCGAGTACGCGTCGGTGTAGACGGCACTGTACGGCGACTCGTCCCTGACCGGCGAGGTGGACACGGCGTGCGACACGAGGTTCGCGTAGACGTGACCGACGAGGTAGACGCCGCAGTACTCGCCCCGACTTCCGCTCCTGGCGAAGCAGCAGTCGTCGATGGGGAAGTGGGAATGCACGGGTGATGCGAAAGAATTCTTCTTGGCCAATCGCTCTAAGTGGGTATGTGCTAAAGAAATTAGGAACTCTTCTTGGCCAATCGCCCTAAGTGGGTATGTGGTGCGGATGGACGGACGGCGGTGGACGCGTGATTCAGGGTCGCTTAAGAAGTGCATTCGCACTTAAAAGGGAAAGCCGATCTTCAGTGCTTATTGGCGCCGTGGAGAGAGCGACGCAAAGCCGTGCACGGTCTTTCAAGCGCAGCGTTCCGAACCCCCCCGCGTGCTTCTCGCAGTAGTGCGTGCAAACGTGCCACTTTCTTCTCGTCACCTCTATCATCATCCCCATGTCAGCGGTAAATTACAAATCCGCAACACCCTCCGCGCCCACCATATGCTCATTCGCATGGGCACAAAATCAGACATTTGAACTAGTCAAGCACATTCTCTACAGCACATTAGCTGAACTTGTCAGATCCTAGTGTGAGCGTCTTTGGGAAACACTATCGTCGATTGACCATGCTCCATAAAAAGTACTGGAATTGGCCGACTAAGTCTTTCGGCAGCGCTGTGGTCGCAGTTGCTTGCTGCATGGAAAGTGAACACAATTCACAACGTCCGAAAACTTCATGCTTTGTCGGCCTGTAGCCTCCCCGTCACTCTCGCGTATTTCAGCGAGAGCCTTGCCGACTCCACAGTGAAAAAGTCGCATATGAGCGTTGCCAATGAAGTGGTCATAACGGTCATCTCCAGGTTCCAGTAGCCGGCGTTTCTTTTCTTGTGAGGAGCAGTTAAGATTCATTTGTTTTTCAATGTGGCCCTTCACAACTTTTTCTGCGTGGTCAGCGCTCTTGCCTGGCCTCACAGCATTATCGTAGGCTCTTATGCCGTCTTCATTTGCAGAAAGTTGTCGAGGTAACCTATGAGGTCTGGAAAGGGCATTCTTGCGGTTTTCGACCGTAGACTCTTCAAACCTGCGCAATGCATCTTCATCTTGATGGGGAATCGAAGTGTTCTTGAGACCAACAGTATCTACCTTCCGAAACCGCCGAAAAGAGCAAGGTCGGTCCTCATTGTCGTGCGTGTCTGTGCGGAGAACACAGTCGAGGGTGCTGCCTTTGCATCTATTGCTCTCTTGCAGAGATAATGGTCCTTGTAAGGTCCATCCCAGGCTTGTGCTGACGGCGACCAAAGCAGGATTCGTTTCTTCCCACTGTACTTGGCTCGTGTTTGGCGCGAACTTCCAGATCTGGTCGGATCCAATTAGAAGGCTTACTCCTTGCTTGAACTCCATACCTGGGAAAGCAATGGTGTCAGCCAGAAGCTTCCCCTCGGAGACCAGGCGTTGCAGTAAGCGTGTTGCCCTTCGGTGCTTCAGCCACGTCTTCACAAATGAAAGGCACGACGATGGCGTCGACCTCAGCAGACGTGCTGTCATGTTGACTGCGGAGGGTCGCTCTGACAACTTTAAACTTCTTCTTGGGACCTCCAGATCGGCCGAAAGCACTGATGGCCAGATCGACTTCGCCAATTGCAGCTAACTTGAGCTCAGAGGCGACGTCTTGTCGGATGAAAGTCCGCTGGCTGCCATTGTCAAAAATTCCACGTACGTAGCAGCAATGGGACGAAGTCATAATCCATGCCCGGAACGTCTGTAGTAAGACGTCGCTAGAGAGTCGCGGGATGGCTGATTTGCGCGTGTTGACGTGCATCGCTACATGTTGCGTTTCTGCAGCCGATTCCAATGGTTTCCGAGCGGGGTCAGTGGTGCACATCGTGGTGGCGTGGCGGCGCTTACATGTCCGACACCGCACCTTCTTTCGGCAACTCCGTACCAGATGTCCCTTAGCCGTACATCTAAAGCATCGGCCGTTCACTTGCTAGGCGGGTTCGCTTGTCGGCCAAAGGGATGTCGCTCGGACATTCTTCTGTGCTGTGATCTCTGCCGGAGCAGAAGAAGCAAGACGAAGTCTGTGCCCTGTTGTGCAGGACGGCAGCGGCCGGAAAAGACTGCTGCTTCTTGGGCCCTCGGTCAGCCTCCTCACTTCGTTGAGGCTTGCTGATCTGTAAGCTTCTTTCTCTGCACTCGACTTCCACTCGCAGGAAAGACAGCAGATGTTCTACGTCCTGGGCAGAAGAACTCTGACTGCTCGTGGAAGCGGTGCTGGCAGCAAGGCTCTGCTGTTTGAAGTAATCGACAATAATGTCGCCAGGTATCACCTTTAAAAGCACTTCATTCAACATAGCCGTGTAAGAAGAAATTCCTACGCCCAAGCTTTCCAGTCCTCGCCGGTTCATTTGCACGTGATCGTACAGCTTCCTCAAAGCGGCCACGTTGCTAGGTGAGTCGACAGGTCGGAGCTTCCGCAGATTTTCAAAATGCTTCTGCTCTATCACTTTGGAATTTCCAAAACGATTCTTCAAAATATCAAGAGCATCTTGATAGCAGGACTCTGTCACTTGCAGGGCAGCAACGGCTTCAGCAGCAGCTCCGTCAAGAAGCGAATGCAAGTAATGAAAGCGATCAATATTCGACAGCCGGTGATTCTCGTGGACGGAATGTCGAAACATGTCCCAAAAACGTTCCCACCGCGTTATCGCTCCGTCGAAGCGAAACAGTTCTAGTTTCGGGAGACGTGCTCCAAACTCACTAGTCGATGGCACGGGCGGCATGGGTTGTCCGGTAGACGTCGCAGCCCGGTGGTCTCCGCTGGCGTCTTCCAATGGAGGAGCAGTCTGGAGCGTCGACGATGACCTCAACACCTCCATGTGTTGCTCGAGTAAAGCCACAGCGCTGGTAGCTGCGTCGTCATACTCCATGACCGAAGCGTAGTCTTCGGCTGCCTGGTCGTCGGTCAGGTGGGCTTCGAGTTCGGCGTTGAGCGCAGACAATTCTGAATTGCTTGCTCGGAGACGTCCGTGAATGACACGAAGGGCGGAAAGGTCCAACTGCTGTAGACTGTAGCAGCTGGTCCACCTCGCTGATGATCTTCGTGTTCATAGCCCGCCGTGACGCGCGCTTGTTCTTGATACGTTCCATGCCGGTCGTAGCTGAAGAAAGGCGTACCCAGCTCGTCAGGAAGGCTCGCCGCAACGCTGGCTTGCTTCCCGGATTTTCGGCACCAATATTACGAAAAGGGAAAGCCGATCTTCAGTGTTTATTGGCGCCGTGGAGAGAGCGACGCAAAGCCGTGCACGGTCGTTCAAGCGCAGCGTTCCGAACCCACCCCGCGTGCTTCTCGCAGTAGTGCGTGCAAACGTGCCACTTTCTTCTCGTCGCCTCTATCATCATCCCCATGTTGGCGGTAAAT